>JAJEJO010000937.1:432464-514968 GCA_020662805.1 Glaucomys volans | reverse complement strand
CACAGATTTATCAACACAACCCACTTAAACAGTGACATGACTTGTTTGCCGCTGAGAATATCCCCATTGCTAAGGGGTTGCCTCAAAACCATCTGAGTTAATCAGGTGATGCTTTAAGCAGGAAGAGGATTGTATGGGCTAATTCAGGAGTTATCATAATACTCTGCAATGGAAAAGCTTGCTGATATTTCTTTTGACATCTTACACTCAAGGTGCTTAAGAAAGTATCACACCATCTGGCAAAAACACCCTGTGGCTGAATCAGCAAAGTCAATGGAAAGTCCCTATGTATGCTATTTGTACACAGACTGGGTTCTGTTCTGGAGAGACATGTTTGGTTAACATAAAAATTGGATATAACAGTTCAATGAACAACTAAATTTGCCTACATGTGGAGGTAACCTTAAATATCTTTGGTTTTTTCCTTTTAAATTTGTTGGTATAAAATACTTGAATAAAAACACTGATAAATACCAATATAATTGTATTGCTTTTAATTATGTAAACTTAGCCCTTTGATATCTTTTGCTACTAAAGCTAAATTCCCTATCCACCTCTAAATAAATTTTCAAATCTGCTCATCTTTACTTACTTACAGGATAAACTATATATTTTAATGGTCTTTGGTATGAAAATACTGATGAGCAGTATCTTGTAACATTTGGCATAAAAATGGCATGCATGTATCAGTACTTATAGCAAATAACTCTTTGGAAAGAAAATAGTTACCATTTGCATATTAGCCCCTTTGCAGCTGAAATACCATGAAGGAACACTATGCAACATTTTAGTTATAATTTCATACTTCAGACTTCAAAGAAGTTTGCTTTGGCCACTTAAAAAGGTCTTTGCTGCACACTAAATATTTTTTTCAATGAGACCAAAATAATTATTTTTGGTAAAAAGATATCTTTTTTCTCTCCAACAAGTAATTTCAACAATTTAAAAATACTTTAATACTGTATAGTTGGTTCACTTGCTGAAGAAAAAAATTATACTTGAAATTCTTTGGAACTATCTGCTGGTAAAGAAAGTATTACAACTTATTTTAAATGCTCTGGTAACAATAAGGTAGTTAACATCACTAGTCTATTTCACTACAAACAATCCATATAAACCCTATTGTTCTGGGTTAATAACTACTTGTATATGCTTCATAACTATAGATGTTTCTAGTTAATTCAATTTGGGGGGAATTTAAATCAAAATTTCACTTCCTACTGAAATTTCTTTGGTAATAGGATTATTACGAAAAAGTCTGTATTAGAACAAAATGAAAAAGTAAAAAAATGTACTGGTATATAATTAGCAAATAGTTATACCCTAAAGATCTATGGTAACTAAGGGCCTGTTTATCAGTAACCAAACAGAATACTTTCCTCAAGGACAGCAGTTTCTCGAGTTCCTTCAGATCATCTTTTTAGCAGTTGAAAGTCAAATTCATAGTCTTAGACACATCTTCACAACTATGATGATACATTTCATCTTTAGATTTTATTTGCCTTTTAAGTTTTAAAACAATATCTCATTGTACTCCTTGATTTTAGGTACTGATAAAAATTGGCCCCACATACTTATACTTATGAACTTAAAAACACCATACCCTGTCAATTTGCCCATGCTTCCATGAGGCAGCTCAAAAGTAACAAAATGTTCCCTGAGTACAGGAAAAAAAAAAATAATAATAACACTAGAATAACTTTAAAAGGAGGTAGTATAAAACAGGAGCTATAAAGGCAGGAGCAGCATCTTTCCTTGCCTCAGATTGTTCACCTAAAGCTCTGCATTTCTCGTCTTGCCATGAAGCCCACACTTAGATAACTAAAGGGGACTTTGACATTAGTTCAGAAATGGCTGCTGGCACTTCATGCTGGTCTGCTTCTGACACATCCACCTTGGCACACAACTATGGATGAAAAAAACCCCAAAGATGTTTACCAGCAGCCATTAGGATGATGACACTGGGACTATTATCCAGCAAAATTCTTTTGATTTTAGACCACAATTTAACATGACCCTGCCCCATTTATAAACAAAAGACTTCAAGGGGAAACCCATTAAGATTCCTTTTAAAATGAGACTCAGAAGTCATTTTCAGAAAATTTGAGAGAGTATTTTTAAAAGGCTATGGACCCCTCTCTATATCATATTTGATTTTTATCCCTTCCCACTGCTCACCAAGATAACTGTCTCCTGACTGAGAGGAGGCCTATTCTATGTGGCTAAGCAAACAATTTGCTGATTTCAAACCAGCAAGAGGATTAACTCACTCCAGGAGTTGGTATTCCTCATTCACAGTACTGACACTGAAGGAAGATTAAGAGAGTACCAAATTCTCATAAGAACTAAAGAAAACAAGTTAGGTGGGTAGAGCTCTAAATATTTATCCCTAAACAAAAACAGCACTTAAAAAAAAAAAGCTATAAGATATTGTGTGTCAGTTATTGATAAAATGCAAGAAACTCTTAAGGCAACTTTTTGTACTCCTGTCTAAACAACTTCATGAATATTAAAAAGGTATAAGGCAAACAATTTCATAATATATACTGGAAGGCACAGTCATCATGATAACCTCAAGTTCATATTGTCAACTGTTAATTTATCTTCATTCTTAATATTTTATGAAACTTCTTCATCCCTTTAAGACAAACTGGGATTTTTTTGGGGGGGGGGGGAATAAGACTGTAAGAAAACCCGTTCTGCATGGGATTTTACAACTAATACTGGAAAAGTTGAGGATGCTTTGCAAACTAGACAGTGCAGCCTTTGGCCAACTGTCAGGCAAATTGGGAAGGTAGAAAGGCACAACCAGGGGAGGGAGGCTGAGGTGTGGAAGGTAGCTGATGGAGTACTCAGACTCTGATGCCCAAAACACGATGGCCTTTTAAGCAATATTATCCCATGTATGCTACTGGACAGTTCTGTTCTCAAAAGAGATGCATTTGCTTTGGTTGTTCATTAAAATAAATAGTCCCACATTTTTAGTGGCTTAATAGTCCTCACAGGCAGAGGTGTTAAATTACCCAAAACATGAAGGTGTCATAATTATTAAAAAATCAGAGCTTCAGATAAACATTCTTACTCATCTACCTGTATGACTCCTTTGATCACATACATTACACATACAGCAAGGAAAACAAAATGCTACTAGGAAGTTTCATTGGCTACGTAGCTGAGAGAAACTATAACAAGGGGGTGACAAAGTTGTCTTCAGAGTTTGCCACTGGGCAAACTGAGGTAGATATTCAGCAAAGGGGCTTACAAAAGTCTTCCCTTTGCTCCAGTGATACATTTTATAATCTAGTCAAATATCTTGACTGTCCTTTCACATTGCTGATAATAAAACATTCAAAATACGTGAGTTAAAAAAAAAAAAAAACACACATTCAAAACAGGCTGAAATACCCAATAAGACATCAAGATTTTCACAAAGGCTTTGGCTCCCTGTTCATTGTCCTTCGAACAGACTTCTTTTAGATGAGAATACCTGAGCATGGCTGTCTAGACTGGAAACTCATTTTTATCAAAGTGAAGCACAGCAGATGGTGGCTGCAGAACTGAGGAGGAAGTCTGCTCAGCAACCTGTGGCACTGCAGGGTCTTCACACTTCCTCATCGTGGGACCCCCACCTGAATCACTGCCAGCGAGGGAATCAGAGGTTGGGGGTGTGGTGCTTATAACTGAGGACAGGTGTATTTCATCATTGGACTCGTGGGAGAACCTTCCAGAATCCCCAGTCTCATGGCTGCCTTCACTATTTGCTGAATGCTCAGTGTCAGCTGCAACACCAAAGGGTCTTGGGAAGCTGGCTGTCTGGCCTGGGGAGTTAGGGGAGTCTTCATCACTGATTAACACAGTAGTGCCTGGCTGGTAAAAGCAGACGGCTTGAGTGAATCTTCTTTGAGGCTGAGTGAAAACAGATAAGGTACCAATGAGATAGCAAACTTGAAAAACACAAGCAAAGGTCAGCATCATGTTTAGATCAGTGGTTTCTGACAGGGGTGGGAACATATCAGGATTGCCACAGCAAGTGAAATGTTAAAAACTTCAAGGATTTTTTTTTTTTTTTTGCTGTACTATTGAACCCAGGGTTGCTTTACCACTGTGTTATATCCCCAGTTCTTTGCATTTTTTATTTTGAGACAGGTTTGCTAAAATTGATGAGGCTGGTCTGGAACTTGAGATCCTCCTGCCTCAGCTTCCTGAGTCACTGCCACCACACCAGGCATCTTCAGCGATTTTTGATGCCCTCTCCTCCTGTCCCTATCCCTTTTCCCAATGCTTCCACTTCCCAAAGGAAACCACAGCTCTGATTACTCCTCCAACTGTCCTTTTAGTTATCTCTCACCATGGCTCTCCAAAGACATGCCCCAGATGAATATAATCATATCCATAAAGAACATAAAAATTAAAATATTCATTTACATTTTCCTCCCTTTTTAATTATTTTACAGACCATGGATTACTAAAGATGTTTCTCACATAGGTAGGTTACCTGCTCAACTTTTATCTTCTTAGTGTTTTGGAAAAAAAGCCATTTTTTCTTAGAGTTGTTCTTAATTATAGGACCATAGCTATTAATTATCAGGTCAGTTCCTCCCTGAGGACAAAAAAAAGGGAAATGTAAATATCTTAGTGTTAGAGATTTCAGTTTATCACAAGTAGTACACAAAAATTTAATGTTTTTTAAAGAAAGATCACAGGTATCACTATTTCTTCAGGCAGTATACAATGTATTTGGGGCATTTGTTAGTGATCAAAAAGATATATAACATGTTTATTCTTAAGACATACATATGTTTACATAAAATTACTTTCTGTAAACACTTGACAAAAACTAGTATGTACACACGTACACACACACACACACACACACACACACACACAAGCAGAAGTGTTTGGGGTAAAGTATAATGATTTCAAAACTTATTTTCAAATGATACAGCAAACAATAAGTAGTTCATTTTCTCAACTTGTTTCTCTCCTTCACTTCAGGTCTCCACTGCTCTGCTTCTTTGATTTTTGATTCTTCCTTTCTCTCTCCATATGCTCCTCCCCACTTTGCTTCTCCCTTACTCTTTCTCATATCTACTTTCAAACTTGCAACAGAAGCACAGTATGTTTTACCACTATTTATACTTATTTTAAATTTTTCAATTCTAATGTTTTAGATTAATCTGAAATAAGCTGAATGACTTGACTTGTATTAGAATGTAAAATCTAGGGGTTGTGGTTATATAGTTCAATGGTGGAGAGAGCTTCCCTATCAAGTGTGAGACCCTGGGTTCCATTCCCAGGACTACAAAAAAAGAAGAAGCAGGCTGGGTGTGGTGGCGCACACCTGTAATCCAAGCGACTTGGGAGGCTGAGTCAGGAGGATCGCGAGTTCAAAGCCAGCCTCAGCAACTTAGCGAGGCCCTAAGCAACTCAGTGAGACCCTGTCTCTAAATAAAATACAAAATAGGGCTGGGGATGTGGCTCAGTGGCCGAATGTCCCTGAGTTCAATCCCTGGTTCCAAAAAAAAAAAAAAAAAAAAAAATAGAGGAAGCAAAAATCAATTCAGTATGATTTCTTCATAAAATATTGTAAATGTTTGCATTGTGCTAGATATAAATAAAGTGAATCTTGTAAGTATAATTGTAAAAAATTTAATATGAAAACTGGCTGAAATGTTAGCATTTTTGTTAGTCTCAACTTTAGGAAACAGCTGGGGAAGAACTTTTTCTCCAGAGTCAAAGAGTAAAATGACCCCGCAAAAAAAGACCCTTTAAAAATATAAAAAACATTCTTGGTTCAGGGCATTTCCACACAAAAATATGCTGGCCTGGTTTGCTAACACCTGATTTATAGCACATTGGTTATGGGAGCTATTGTAATAATGTACAATATCTAATGTTGCAATGTGGCATCCACAATGCTGACCACTGTACTATTATTATATATACTGGCAAAGATATTAAGTAACATTCTTCAATGACATTACTGCATCCAACTATCTTGGGCCACAAAGGGAAGGAAGGATCTTTAGACTTCTATTTAGGTGCGCCATATTTTCAAAAATATTCTTCAGACCTGGGATGTTCTGATGATCAATTCGGTTCAACAATCAACCAGACTAAGTGTAAAATGGATCAATAATAAACTGTCCACCCAGTAAATGCAGGGCACTCCAAATTATAATAAATAGAGACTAATGACCAGAATACTTCTATTTAAGATATCTTATCTCCATGTGATCCCATCTAATTGGATCTGTGCTACCTTTTTATTTTTTTCTGTATCATTCTTTATTCTTTTATCTTTTAATTTTTTGTAAGTTAATTTCACACATAGAGGGAAAATCAAGGGAGGCATCATGCGACAAATCATTGTCTCAGCTCAATACCTTTGCATCAATGAAGTTGTTTGGCATGATCATTGGCATTAAGGATTCTTCATTTTCTACAGCTCTTTCCAGGTTCTTCCCTACTTCATTTCCACTAGCTAAGGAGGCACTGGTACGAGATAACTGTTGAGTTCCGTTCTGTGCTGTCTTGGAAGCGGATGATTTCCTGAAGTATTAGTAAGAAAAGAAAATCATCTACCTTCATAGAGGATGTAGGCAAATGTACCAAATTTGGCCCACAATCACGACTTTACCAACAATGGAGATTTTTAATGCCCAGTTCTCAAATATCTTTAGAAACCGAAGATTCAATTTTATTAGTTATTTATTTATTGACACTAAGGATTTAACCCATGGGCACTTAACCACTGAGCTACATTCCCAGCCCTTTATTTTTTATTTTAAGACAGAGCCTCAGTGAGTTGCTTAGGGCCTCACTAAATTGCTGAAGCTAGCTTTGAACTTGTGATCCTCCTGTCTCAGCCTCCTGGGCAACTGGAATTACAGGTGTGTGCAAGGCACCAGCCCAAAGATTTGATTTTACCTCCAACTCGCTGCAAACTCACTGCTGCAAACTTTTATGATTTGAAGAAATCTCTTTACTTCTTGCCTTAGCATCTGCTTATATAAAATAATTTTCTACAAGCAATAAAAAATCTTAATATTTACAAAATGTCATTATTAGTTATTGTGTTTATAATTTATGCAGAATCATGATTTTATTACTTTATATTTTTCCCCTTCAAGTCTACAGACTGTTACACTAACCTAGCAATTTTCTTGCCAATTAATGATGGTAAATTTACAGTAGCACTTCTGCAAGATTTACACATCCCTGAAACAACACAGGGATTTTACATAAAGTTCTGAAAGTGAGAAACTTGGACAATAGAACTAAGCCAGTTCAATATGCACAAAGGTGTTTGAAATCTTTCATTAATATGTTTTGCAAGCATCTCTACTATGTATAAGCACCAAACTTAAAAAATCTATGCTAACTGAGGAAGATTAGTAATGGGGCTCACTGGAAAATAAATTGTTTTTGTTTAAGAAATAACCTTGCTGGGTGCTCCCATCAGCTTGGGAGGCTGAGGCAGAAGGATTGTGAGTTCAAAGTTAGCTCTAGCAATTTAGCCCTGTCTCTAAATAAAATATTACAAGGGGGCTGAGGATATGGCTCAGTGATTAAGCGCCCCGGGTTCAATTCCTGGAACCAAAAACAAACAAACAATCAAACAAAAAACCTTAAGAAAATTAATGAAAGCAAAAACCAAAATTTTTATAAAAAGTTAAAAATAGTCAAGTTCACAAAAGGCAAGTTACTATGAAAATTTAGCCCAGTCAAACCACAGATGAGATTGCCTGACAGAGTTAATAGATAAACCCCAATTCTTATTCATTATGCATTTGGTCTTAATACTTGTCTGGAGATTCCCAATTATATATCCTGTGCTGTTCTTAGTGACTCAGGCAATTCTGGTACTGCTACTTAAACATGAAATATTTCAGACAGTAAAGAAACCTCTCAAGAAGCAGATATTCCAGATTAAGGTTCCATTAAAACCAACACCACTCTCAAAGATTTACTTTGTGTTTCTCAAAATACTAAGGAAATGAGGAAACTGGATCCTCATTTAAGAATATTTTATTGGCATAGTAATTTTTTTCAAATGGCAAGAAAATAATCACCCTACAAAATGAGCATATTCTAGGATACAAGAACTCAGAAACACTGCAATTATTTTAAAGTGGAAAAATCCCAGTTATTCCACAGGGTACTTGATTTCAATTTGTTTCCTATGGCTATATAATTTAAATGCTTATAACTACCCCAGCATCTCCAGCAAAGGAAACACACCTGGCTTTACTTCGGTATATCAAGATGAGAACACAGATGAGGATACAGGTCAAGGCTATGCCAACACCCACAGCAATGCCCGTCATTGATTTCTGGTCCAGATGGTAATAGCCTGAATAAACTAGAGGGGGAGCACATTTACTCAGATCAATCAGGAAAGGAGATTTCATTTATCCTACTTTTTAAAAAATATTTTTTAATTGTAGATGGACACAATCTTTATTTTATTTATTTAAGTGGTGCTGAGGATTGAACCCAGTGCCTCACACTGCTAGGTGAGTGCATTACCACTGAGGCACAACCTCAGCCCCTCTATTTATCCTAATTCTCAGGTAGATATTCACTTTTCTATAATCTCTCTTCATCTCTTAGGAAAAGTATTGATGCTATCCATATCTAAGCAGAAAAGTCATGGATTAATCTTCTACTGGGATTTCAGAAATCAGTCTATTTCCGAATATTGAAGATTCTGGGTTTTAGATATCATTTAGTACTTCTAACATGAACGTCAATTCATAATTTCTAATACTAAAAGGCATAAAAAAGATGGTCTTTGATGGACAAAGAATAGCTTTCATGTCATGTTGCCTTAAAAGCAGGTTTGTACGGTGAAGAATAGTTTTCATTCTATGCACATGAGAACAGGGCTTCTTGAACTTTACTTGTGCACGTGGGTCAGTAAGGGATAAGCTAAAATAAAAAGATTCTGTCATGCACAACCATAAAAATGAAAAGTTGTACCCCATTTGTGTACAATGAAGTTAAATCAAAATGAAGTCTATAAAAAATTTTTAAAAAAGACTTCTAAAAAGAAAAAGATTCTGTTTCACTAAGTCTGGGCTGCATGTTAATGCTTATGTGGTACCCAAGATGCTGGTTCCAAGACCACTCTGAACAAGGTATCTGAAAAACAAACATGAGCCTTGTTTTCCCCCTTCCCCTGATGAGGTGGTAGCTATGGTGGCTACCTCCTTCCTCTTCCTAAATCCAACTGCCCTGCCCTTCTCTTTCTCTTACGCACACAGCACTGAATGACTCTTCTGTGGAGCTAAGGTCCTCAATACTGTCCTAAGTTTAGTAGACATTTTCTCCATTTAACGTTGCACTGCTTCTCTAAAGAGGAGGAGGAAAGGGAGGGGTCTAGACTTGAAACACACTTCCTTCAGATGGACAGAGTGGAGTGAGGATGGCTCCTTAAAAATATTTTTTCCAATAGCTTTTCTGGAGAGAAACAACTTTCTTTTCACAAAGGCTGCGTTTCTGTGGTGAAAACTTTTAATGAAAACCATGTTCTTCTGAGCCTGAACACCACACCACCTCTGCTGTTTACTTCTGTGGAACCTCCCAGGAAGCTCGGTCCCATCTGTTCATAGGTGGCACAGCTCCTCTACCCTGGTGGTTGCTCAGCTGGGAAAGGAAATGATTGGGAGCACAGGGATCTGAAAACTGCAGTTAATTCTGAGGTGATTTTGCCTCCTAGGAGTGCAAAGAAGAGCCGTGCAGTCCTCTAACATCAGAACCTCACCTGCAGTAATGTAACAAATTGAGTGTAGGTTTAGGGATATGGCAATTGTACGAGCAGAAAGGAAGTATGAGGAACCTAAAACATCTTTTTTCCTTGAGAAAAATCACAGTGACTGTGGCAGTATACAGACCTTTGGCATCAGCAGAATCTAAACGCTTGGGCCTTTGATTTGATTCAGAAGTTTCCTTGGGAAGTACTGCCAGCTCTACAGAATTTGAAAAGGGTCCTTCTCCCACCTCATTGGATGCTGATATCTTGACAATGTATACATTTCCTGCCACCAGATTTTCTAGCAATGCCATGGTTATTGCCCCTGTAAATACATGAATTTAAAATTAAGTACACTTTTACAATCATGCAAACACAGTCCTTTTTTTAAAAACATTTATCTGATTATAAAAATGGAATATTTTCATTATAGTACATTTGGAAAATACAAATAAAAAGAAAGTTACAATTTCCCACTGTTAACATTTTAATATATTTGTATGTACACAGGAACACGTATGAACATATTTACTGCATTCATTTTTATATCTTAGAATTTTTCACTTAACTTCAAAATATTTATTTAAGATAACATAGGTTTGTATTATTTATGCTGTGTATATATATATATATATATATATGTAAAGTATATACACTTTTTTATATAAATGGTATGAAGAACATTTAATTATGTAACACTTCAAGCACAAAGACACAAAAGTACATGTAATGAATCCAGATCAACAATTATAATTAAATCCAATGTGAGAGTTTTTTAAACTACTTGTGGTAATAACTATGATAATCCTGTTCTTTTAAAATTAGAAACAACACAATTATTTTTGAAAGCAAGAATGCATCTTTCACAGGTCTATCATTATCTCAGAGTTCTTCAAGGTAAAAAGAAAATGCAAAGTTCCAAAGGAACCACAACGTGCTCAAGACCCAGATGTTAGGTCATCTATCAAAATGACCACAAGCAATCTGGGTAAAATCTACTTCTCTCCAAAAATAACCATCATTTGAATTTGCATATCATACGTAGTTTCTACAGGTATTTTCCCTATTGGCATGACTGCTAACGAGGATTCTTGTTTGGACCCTGCTATTTCTTGACGGGTCATTCTGTTCTTGTTCCGTCACTGCACTGAAGGATATTTCTTACAAGAGACTGTCACCCTAGGAACTACCTCTAATGTTAAGAAACTCAACCACAAAGTTGTCCCTGCACTGCCTTTATAGGTGGATGTGCACAAGGAACTCTAGTTTTCCTGGGGTTTCACCTCACTTTCTTCTCAAGCAAGGCATCTTGGCAATAATTTCAAAGGGCTCACAATAGCTTGTTGCCATCACCCCCTAGGCCAGAGCTGGCTGCTCCAGCATACCTGCTAGAGTGAAGTGTGGGGTCATCTTAGAGCTGAGGTCATAATAAGGAGGCTACCGCTGCAGGTCACACAGCAGTGTGAGGTAGCCAAACCCCAGCGGCAATGCCAGGAACCCAACACCACTTGTTTTCATGTTCTCTGGTTGCAACTTGGCCTCAAAAGAGTGTGAGCTATTTGAGTACACAACTGTTAAATAAACAAACTAACCCATATTTAGAATCAGGAAGAATCTTTCCACTGTTACTATGTTCTTAGGCAGATGCATCAGAAAACAAAGATGTATTTGTGACATGTTGCAATTAGCTAGAAGGAAGAACATTTCCTTCAATTTCTTCAAAATTGAGATATAAAGTTTCCTTTTAATCACGGAATAATTTAATTTTTACAATTGCCTGGCAAAAACCAATCGTACCAGAAACTAAGTCTTTTCATTTAATTTAAATTTTATAAATGGATCAGTAGTCACGTCCCCCCAGAAGAAGGGTCTTCATTTAGAAAAAAGGAAACCATAACATTCCAGTTGCCCTATGACACACTCAAAGTATTTCTGAAATATAAAACTCATCTGACTATCATCATATTCTCTCAGCAGACTATTTCAATCAGTGTGATTATTTGTCTACTGACTTATAGAGGCGAGTCTTTAGCTAGACCAGGAGTTTCACAGGTAAGACAGAGTGACTGGTCCAGTGCTGGATCAATGTGGACCAAATCTCAGCATGCTGCCAAGTCATCTGTACTTACAACTGTACTTACTTCATGGGGAATAGTTCCCACCTCATGATTATTATAAGGATTAAACTATCCCTGGCAGGTGTCTGAGAGGAGTGTATATGGACAATAAAAAAAGCTTGCTTTCTTACGTGTGATTCTTCCACTTCCATTTCTGGTGGACAAAAAATGTTTCTCATATCTGAACACCTTAAGGTGGCTACAGAATGCTCTGTACAAGGCAATATTTAGCTGAACTTACATTAAAGTATAGCTATTTATGACCAAAGAACTGTTAATGAAAAATATGAAGGCAGGTGCTGTCCAACCTCTCTACTTGAATATCTAAGAGGCATCTCATATTTAACATGCTACAAACCAAACCCTTGATTTCCCCCACTGATTTGGTTCTTTTTCTCTCACCCCTACCCCCATCCCACCATCCATCTGCCAGCAAGCCTGGTAGGTTTTTCTTTAAAATGTGTTCCAAGAGTTCTTGTTCACTTCACCACCCTGTCCATACCCACATCAACTCTCACAAGGAGACATGCCTATTAAATGGTCTCCTAGCTTCCGCTTTTTTTATCTTATCAACTTTTCAGGGGGCTTGCCAGAACAATCCTTTTAAAATACAGATCTGATCAGTAGTCTCCAATATCTTCCCTCTTAAAATAAAACCCATGTTTCACAAAATCTGGTCTATAAGATCTGCCTTGATTACATCCTTCTCTCATTTCTTACTGCTTGCTTTTACTCTAACCTTCCTGGTCCTCTTGTTCTTCCTCAGGCCCTTCTGCCTCAGGGTGTTTGCGCTTCCCCCAGATACTAAAATGTCTATGCTAGATGTGATTTCTTCCAAGAGAGCTTACCTTACTATCCCTACCACTCTGTCTCTTTCCCCTATTTCACCTTTCTTTACAGACATGTGTTAAAAGGTTTGTTACTTCGGATACAAGCTCCAATGGGGGCAGGGATTTTGGTTTTTTTCCCACTGTGCGGTGTGGCAAGTTCTTAGAACAGAGTCTGGCACATGGTAATCATCCAATAAGACTTTGTATAATAAATGAATATGTTCCTACTATGGGAAGTCAAATTCGTTTGGCAAACACTGAATTAAATGGAGTCTTTTATTACAGGATTTCAAATTTCCAGTGTGAATCTCTAAAAGGAGGAACAGTACATGGTGGTTCTCAAACTTATTTACAATCATGGAAGAAATTTTTCTGAAGAAGGAGCATCTTTATAATCTTAGGAAATACAGAGTTAAGGAATTGCTGAGATAGAACAGTTTTCTTCCAATGTCTTTTAGATTTAACAATAATTGAGTAGTTGGTGCTGATTTATTACATACCAGGAAGGTAAAGGCTATAATTTTTGATCCACTTTAAATCACACACAAGTTTAACATTGTACATTTCTGCTCAACCATGCTTCCATGTACCATTTTAGCCACAAATACCATGTATTCACCAGAAATATTTCAAATGTTTTAATTCATGAAAAAAATCGTTTCATTTGAGAGGCCAACAGAATTGCCAGTTGATTCCAGTCAAAACTGCTGATTGAAGGAATTGTAAGAAAATAAAACAGTTAAGTTTTAGAGTGGTTTGTGAGGTAGCAATAGTAAGGAACAAATGTAAAGTTGTATAGCTAACAAGTACTTACTACTTTCAAGTCTCCCCGCAAACCAGGACTTAGTGAGGCTTCTGATACTGAGAACTACAAATATACATTTACTGAAACTCCAACTAAAGTTAACATTCGCTTGCTTTACAACTGCACGCAAATAAATGTCTTTAAAGTTCACCTTCCTATTTGAGACCCTGTCTCAAAAGAAAATAAGAAAAGAATGGGGGATATATCTCAGTGGTAGAGCACTTGCCTAGCATATGTGAGGCACTTGGTTCAACCCTAGAACTGCAAAATAAAAAAAGAAATAAATAATGTATGACCATGTTTACCTTCTCGGTGTAGGACTTGCCACTCTCCTGCAATCCAGGCCTTCCTGGAGGCATACAAGATAGTATAGCGTGTCACAACTGTCTCTGGGCCATCAGGGGGTTTCCAGGAAACCAGGGCAGTGTCATCCTCTATCAATGTCACTTTTACTCCAACTGGTGGGCCTGCTGGTGCTGTGTACACATGTAAAACATATTATATTACTAGGATAAAATGGTTCATAAAATACTCAAATGCCTGGTTCATAGACTGATAAGCTCATAGACTGAAAAATTTGAAAACTAGAAACTATCATCTTTTAAAAAAAAAAATCTAAAAATCACAGCTTTTAAAGATCATTGGTGATGATGGTAAAGAACTTTTTTCCCTTCTTCTTTTGAAAGTTAATTTCATTTTTATATTTAAAGGATTAAAAAGCATAAAGGAGATGATAGCATCCTAGATGGGGACTTATTAAGTCAAAGGGACAGCATTTTTAAGACTCTTGAAATGTTTTTGCTAAACTGCTAACTAGGAAGGTTTACAGTTCTATCACATAGTAAGTGCCACCCCAACATGGTATAAATCAGGGAGTTTACAGGGTACTAAAGTCTAATAATTTATAACAGTGAAAAAAGTAGTAAGACCTTGGAATTTTAGTTGACTCCAAAGTTAATATGAGCTAAACATGTGAAGAGCTGATTTAGGGCCCATATTTCCTATGAATAATGCCAAAACCATATCAACAAGGCCCAGTGTTTGCTGACATACATGTTTCTTGTTCTTTTAACATAATTAAAATAGAGCAGGAACGCTCCTTCTCGATCATCTAGTTCTTCACCCTCATTCTGCAGAAAGGGAAACACAGGCCTAGAGACATGAAATATAGAGCCATTTAGAGCCATAAATGAGCCTGAGAACTCACACGCAATCAAGTATATTCACTGTGCATAGCACTGAGCTCCTAGAAACAGGTTCCAATGTGGGTTCCTATGAGCATTAACTAACACCATTATTCATTGACTTCCATCTTCAATTATTTGCATGTAAGTGGCAATCAGCATAGTATCTTTCTCAAAATAACATACATACTTCTAAAAATTTCCTTAATTTTTTTTTTTTTTAAGATAAAACCCAAACAAAACTGGTTTTTGTACCTTCTGGAAGTGTGGAATGATAGACTACAGGACTCCAGGGACTGGAAAGCTGATCCACATGCAATCGAACAGCAAATTCATATTTGGTATTTGGTTCTAGACCTTGAACCAACATGTGAGTTTCTGAACTAAAACAAACAGTAATGAAGTTGTTAATGCCAGTGGCTCATTGTTTCTAAAAGACTGTCAGTTTTTCTAATTAATAGGTAGACAGAACATACCATTATTATTCATTAGCACATTTTCTTTAAACACATATTTAGACTGTAAGAGCACAATCTAATCTATTAAATACTACATTTAGTATTATTCTATAGAAATAACCCTGCAAGTTGCCTCTCTGAGAAGAAACCATAAAAATTAACATTATAGAAATGTCCCGGGCTGGGGTTGTGGCTCAGTGGTAGAATGCTTGCCTAGCATGTGTGAGGCACTGGGTTCGATTCTCAGCACCACATATAAATAAATGAATAAAAATAAAGGTCTAAAAAAAAAAAAAAAGAAAAAGAAATGTCCCAATTCAAAGGGACTTCCCCAGAAATACTGGAGGCCCAATCATTCTTTCAAAGCACCATGACAACACTGGGCATGGTGGTGCATACCCGTAAACCCAGCAACTCAGGAGGCAGAAGCAGGAGGATCTAAAATTATAGGTCAGCTTCAGCAAGTAAGTGAGACCCTGTCATAAAATAAAAAGGACTGGGGATATGGTTAGTGGTAAAAGTGTCCCTGGGTTCAATCCCCAGTACTCCACCCACCAAAAAAAATCAAAGCATCATGATGAGCACTTTTGTAACTCTAACCTACGAGGCAGAATGACAGCCCTGTTTTTGATGCCAATGTTCCAATGCTTTTGTTTTTCTTTAAACATGCTGAATTTAGCTACTTGAAAATAATAATCACTTCTTGCCTAATCATGTTGCTGAGGTTTTTTTAAAATCACATGCAAATTAACTTTAAAAAGTACAGTTTTCAGTACTGAATATGGTAAAAACTGGGAGGCAAAACTCTGAGCCATTTTGGAAATAAGGTAAGTGCGCACAGCTGAAGCCCAAACTGGGCCCAAGACAGTGAAAAGCAAGCATGAGTGGGGAGCAAGGCAATGGAAAGCACCATTAACAGAAGCTACGTACGTTTGCAGGTACAGAACCAAAGAAGCATTCTGTAGGCCGACAGGGTTACAGCGGATGGTGTAGTTAATGATTTGTGCAGTGGTGAATGCAGGCCTCCTCCAGTGCAGAAAGATGGAAGATGAGCTGTTAGCCTTCGCATACAGATGGTGTGGTGGCGGTGGAGGAGGGACCATGCGATCTCGAACAGCTATTGAAAAGATAACATTAATTCGCTGCATGAAATAAAGTTTAATGTAGAAAGTGGAAAATCAGAATAGGCCACTGTGTAAGTTGATTTCAGGTCATTTTTCCACCAGAATCTCATGGTCTGGAGGTATCTCACTGAAACCTGAACTCTTCTATGAGTTAGGTAAGGAGTCAAATACTGTCAATACTGAACAGACCGGACAACAAAAGCACACTGAAGTTGAGCTACTGGCCAAAGACATTAAGAAAATACAGCATCCTCTTTAGTAGCAATAAAACAGAATAACAATTGGAGAGAAACCATTAGCCTCAAGCTGAGAGCAGACTAAAGAAAATTCAGTATGTAAGTTTTCAGTGGTTATTTTTCCCAGTTAAATTTCTAACAAATTTTTCCTTGTAAAATTAACATAGGTACATATAATTTTAAAATCTCACTTAAATATTTATGGAGCACATACTTGCTCAAGATACTGTGCTAGGCAGCATGAGAGATATAAAGTAACCACCAAGGCTTCCAACTAGTAATGAGAATGAAATTTCAAGGAGGAGGAGAACAAGGAGGGTGAACAACCACCACGACTCTCACGTACACACGCATCCGGGTGTGCTGACGGTCTGGTCGGCCTGGTAACCATCTTCTATGTTGTTGTAAGCCAGCAGCCTCACGTGATATTTTCTTCTAGGGTCTACAGAGAAACCAACATGTAACTGTCAGGACTGGCTCTTTAGATACGACAAAACCTTCTAGACAGAGCCTTTATAGATTTTAGTTTGAAAACCTTCTTAAGGCATGAATTCTAAGGAAAATCAAATTTTTCTTCTTCTCCCTACATGGCATGACTCTAATTCACTTAGTATGGCACTGCTACTGTGACTATCTTCCTGACATCTCAAACTTTACTGTACTAAATAATTTCAAATGATCACATACACCCCTCCTCCCGTCCATCCTCCTGCTCAAAAGACCAGATTCTTGATTTTAAAAGCCCTGAGTTGTGAGAAGGATCACAGGAAATTATATAAGAATCACAGTTATATTATGAAGAAGTTATACTATGTTGTAACAATGAAGAAGTTTTGTTTTTGGCAGTTATATTTGAGGGTAGTTTACCTAAAAAGACAGAAATCAAAGTGAGATTGCTTTCTCCCTCAGTGTTAAGGTAAATTAGAAAGGACATCATTTAGTACCTTTGAGAACTTACATAGCTAGGTGTCCTTCAAGTTTTAAATTTGTCTTAAGTATAACATTTTAACAAATTATATTTTCAAGTCTAGAGGTAAATTCAAGAATGATGAGTTGGAGCTCCCTCTACTGGTGCCTATTAACTACTGCAAAACTAAAACTAAAATCCAATTCCTGTACCTTAAAACAATTTGTTCAGGACTTTGGGGATATAAATGGCTATAATTTCTAACTGAAATACTTTTAAAAATATTCAAGAAGGTTAATGATATAAACATGCTTAAAGTTAATTGTAATAACATTTAACTGTAAAGTATTTAAGGCAAAATTAAATACTACTCAGAAATAACATAAGTCTCTTAATGACACAAACACAAATAAATTCAACATTTTATTAAAAAATCCTTAATAGATATATATTCAGTGTAAGGAAAGACTTAAAAATACTAGAGTGAATTCAAACATTTAAAACGTTGAAAGTAAAATGTAAGTTTTATAAACCTTTTCAAAGTAATTTAAGAATCTGAATAAACATTTTAGAAACTGATAAATATATTATAATATTTAGTATTAAAAGACCTTAAAGAAATGTCCTAAAATAGCTGGGAGCAGTGGTGCATGACTGTAATCCCAGTGGCTCGGGAGGCTGAGATAGGAGAATCACAAGTACAAAGCCAGCCTCAGCAAAATCAAGGCAGTAAGGAACTCGGTGAGACCCTGTCTCTAAATTAAATACAAAACAGGGCTGGGGATATGTCTCAGTGGTTCAGTGCCCCTAAGTTCAATCCCTAGTAAGAATCTTAAAATATAACATGTTTATTTCTACTCATTATGATAAAATTAAAATCACAAGAAGAAAAATTTCTACAACTTAAAAGATTTCAGTACTTCCTAGATAGAATGTAGGAAAACTAATAACATATGACTATCTTACAGAAAAAAATCTTTTAAATACAATGTCTTATTTCATGTTCACAAAACTCCAAAGTGTGCATTATTCCCATTTTATAAACTATGGTACATAGGTGTTAAGGGGAATGTCTAAGGTCATCAAAGTTGAGCCAAGAACTTGTTAGTATTTCTATGACAAAGTACAGGGCTTCTGAGTTTCCACAAACACACATGTCTTCATTGCAAGTAAGTCTGTCTCCTTATAACAAATTTCAAAACAGAGATGTTTGAACATCTTATAATTATCAGAAAACATGTTCACATTTGGATTTCATGACTGAAATTATTTCTAAGGAAGCACTAAAATTTTTAAATTTGAAAGGTTTTGGTATAGATTGATAGCTATATAATTTGGATCTAATTTCTTCTTCCTTTACTCCTGACATTTTGCTGTACATCCCAGACAACTGGATTCTGGGTTCAATACCACATATATATGCTCCCTCTGAATTGGTACAAATGGGATTCAGTTAGCTCTAGCTCTTTGCATCCTAGTTCTTTATTCATAGTGCAACTCTGAAAAGCATTTCTCTACCCAGTTTTTAGGGAAGCCCCCTCATGTAAAGTATCCTGCCAGGCATGCAGCAGGTTTAACCAAGGAAACAGAGGCAGATTCTCCCTTGAAGCAGCTCACATTCTCTTTAGCAGATTGTGACAGAGTGTGAGTATGGGTGGAGAAAACATTCACTTTTTCACTGTGCAAACAATCTCAGTCAACACTGCATGAATACTTCTCTGGAATGGTTAGTTTTTTTAGTCCTAAAATGTGTCTTCGAGCTTTCCCTTCATCCTCTTTAAAATATAAACTGCATACACTAAACTTTAAAAACATTTTTTGTTGATCAGACAGAAGCAATTTATGTGTCTGAAAGATAAAAGAACAGAGTTGCTCCTTTAATGCCCTGGCACCTGCCTGCAGCCCATTTAGGCCAGACTCATACAAGTCCCACGCTTAAAGAGAGCAGTATTTCTGAGGCCAGGCGGAAACTAGCCATGTACCCTGGAGTCTCCAGTGCCAGGCTCTTTCCCATGCTGGTTTACCTGAGGTCAGGGAAAGACAAACCACCAAGCAGGAAAATCAACGACATTAAGGGTACAAGATCCTTCCCGCCCACACAAATACCAAAATAAGTCTACAAAAATAAAATTACAGGACATACAAATGGAAAAAAATAAAAGAGAGGGAAAACCCATTTGCATTTGTTCATGTGTGAGCTACTCATTATGCTATCCAAAGAATCTCATTTTAAATAATTCAAAAATGGTTAAAGGCAAAACTGAGTTATGGGCCACGTGGGTCTGGCATGCAGAGGAGCCACATCTTCCTCTTCAGCTTTAAAAAACCTGATTCTAAATACTGTATTATTTTGGTTTGTTAATCCAGAGAACCTGCAACAACCTGGCTCATTCTTGTTTTTCAATTTGTTAGAAATTTGACATATACTATTTATAAATTTAAGAGAAGAACCAGGGATCATGGTATTTAAGTTATGATGAGCATTATCAGGCAATCAGAGTTACCAGCTTAGAAAGAAAAACAGAGAAGAGTTACATGATTAACAGAATTAAGGATACAGAGTAAGAAACAAAAACTTTTAGAACCCACAGATTATGTATAAGTAAATGCACAAAGAATGAACCTCAGCACAAGTAGCACAAGTTTTAAAACCTTACAGTTCTGCAAAGATTCTCTGCACATAAGAGACAAAGCAGAGACCAGGATCAACACCATGAAATACCACAGGGAACCCATACTGAAGGCCTACAATAGCCCTTTTTGAGTTAATTAAGTACTGCCACGTAGGTAGTGCTTGGTTACTTGAGACTCAGCAGACATAGGCTATGTGGTTTGGCAGAAAAGAGCAGAGTCAGGAGAGAAGCCACAAAGAATAATGCAGGCTTCCTCAAAACCCAGCAAAGGAAGGAGGAGAAAGACAGGGGTCAGGCAGAGTTGGTCCCAGTTCCTTAAAAACTCAACACAAGGGGCATAAAAATCACTCATCAATTTTTACTGCTCCCAGGGGTGATGGCTCATATAAATGGTATGTGGATTTAGGGTAAAACTTGCTTAAACAAAACACACATTTGATCCCTAGTGTTTTGATTCATACCAGTCCAGCTCTGGAGTGTTGGCTTACATGAAAGTGACTGCGGTCTCTAGTCTAATGTTCTTGTCTCTTCTTTATTAAGGTCTTTTGCCTAAAGGTGTCTCTTTCCCAGCACTTGGCTCTGGCTCTATCCTGTATCTTCTCCACTGGCTCCAGCTTGCCTCACCTTCCTTCTTTCCTGATTCCTTCTCACCACCAGCTCTTTCAACTTGGAGCATTAGTCATGAAAAGCAGCAGCAGACTCAGGAGTCTGACTGACCAAGAAAGAGTTCACAGGTATCAAATAAACACTGATCAAGTGTCTACCGAAAGTCTTGTATTACTTGGAGGACCCATGGATTAGGGTACAACTCTTGCTTTGGATTTCCATATACTGAAGGAGACTGAATATTCCATATGTATTATTTACTAGACTTGAGCAAGTTTCTTACTCTTCTAAACTTCATTTATTTATATCTGGAAGACAGAGATGTAATAAGACCTCCTTATAGAGATTTTCAAGAAAATTAAATGAAATCATGCCTATTAAATAGTTTGTGCAGTTCCTATAATTAGTAAACACATGAAACTATTATTACATAAATAAAGTTGCCTAGAGGAACAAAAAAAGCACCAAAAGTATAATGCACTTAACAAACTTGTGAATCATCTTGCTAAGTCTTATGAATATCAAAGACATTCATTCAAACAAAGCCCAGAGTCCAGAACATCAGCAAATTAGCAATTAGCAAATACTGAAGCTGAGCTCTATTCTCTGTCCTCATTAATATTCCATGGTGCGTAGGGCAGGTAAAGGTTCCCACTTTGTGTCTGACTTACACAAACAATGAAAAGGGCTATGTTTTGTGTTTATGGCCAATAAGAATGGTTGCTGTTTTGGCAAACATGTTACATGTGGCAAATTCACCTTCACCCACGTCTTTCATATTCATCTAATAATCTCCCATCTGTTAACAAAGAAACAGCCCTGATGATGATAATGCTTTGGAAAACAACTTAATGAATTTCTTCCTTAATGGAAGAACAGTAAATTGTTTCATAAAAGTGAAATATGAAGGTTTGAGGGCTAGTATTAAAAACAGTAAGCAGATGGACACAAAATTAATCCAATCTGTTAATTATATCCCATTTTTAAAACCAGTGTAACAATGGGTTGTAATTTATTGCTCTTAGTAACTGTAACTCAGAACAAGAAAGATGAAGGTTGGGCTGGGGAAATAGCTCAGTTGGTAGAGTGCTAGCCTCACAAGCATAAGGCCCTGGGTTCAATACCCAGGACCACAAAAAAAAAGAAAAAGAAAAAAAAAAGATGAGGTCAATAAAAGAGATTCTCAGTAAATGCCAAAAATTTTAAAAGCTATATTCATCAAAATCTGCTTAGTTCCATTCTAACTGCATGCAAATTAACAATAACAGTACACCAGCTATATATGGACACCTCTTTAGTTACTTATTGAAACTTCTGATATAATGTGGCCCTTTTCATTGCAATGTATCCTTGAAGACTATGCAACAAACCCCAGGCCACCTCCTTCCAGTATTTTACTTAAAAAACTTGCATTTCTCTTCTCCACCACAAGATGGTGGTGTGTCTGTGTGTCTAAAGAGAGTGATGACCACATCCCACTTTTAAGAAGGAAGATACCCAGATACTACACCAGCAGAAACTGAGGAGTGATCAAACCAAAACAGGTATGCATGGAATAGAGCTACTGCTTACGTCTTCCCTAATGAAAGGCCTGATGAAGTGCAAAGTAGTAAGAAGGAAGGAAGAAAGGCTGACTTGGATCTGTGTCATACATATAAATATTTCATATGAATCTCAAAAAATCATAAGGTGGGCATTGTTTCTGCCACCTGTCCTTTCCTAAAGACTCAGCACTACTAAGAAGCTAAGAGAGGCCTAGCACAGTGGTGAAGGGCTGAGATTTAAACCTAGGCTTGACTGGATTCCAATTCAAGTGTGGTCATGATTGTGTAATAATATGGGAAAGTTATTTTTCTTTCTCTGTGCCGTGGTTATAAAAATCTATAAAATGAAAAAAAAATCTATAAAATGGGCACGATGATAATACTGGCTTCTACCTAATGAAATGCTGGAAGGAGAAAACAATTTACTCACATAAAATGTTTAATAAATGCATAGGTATAATAACGTCATCACCATCAAATGATAATAATATATTGATAAAAATATCAATACAGATAGAGCATCCTTAAACCCCAAATCCAAAATCTGAAATACTCTGGTCCCAAGCATTTTGGATAAGGGCTGCTCAACATGTAATAACAATGTAAAACACCTACTCTCAGCTTCCCATATATCCAGCCCTGGTGCCCTCTCATGTAGAACAGCATGGTGATATAGGAATTAAAGGACCAGATGATTTGAGATTGAATCATGTTTCCTCACTTAAAAATGAGAATTAAATGACTTTATATTTGTAAAATGTTTAGAAAAACACCTGTACCTGTTATATGCTCATTTAGTGCTAAATAAATAAATGTAGGAAAGACAGCTGGTTTGGGGATTGGGATTTTAATCTTGGATTAACTAGCTGTGAAAGTCACTCAGTCTCCTGGAACTTAGTCTCTGTCTGTTAGATTAGAAAATTGACATATTATTAGTTAGTCTCAAATTTGTTTAGGTAACAGTACATTAAAGAGCCCTACAACAAAAGTAAAAGTAAGTATAATGCTTCAAGATAGGAATAACTGCTGCAAAGAGATTTGTGACAACTCTAAAAGCATTCACAAAAAGGAATGATTACTACTAATTTGGAGTGAGGAGAGCTTAAAGAAGTGGTATTCGAGAATCTGATCCTGCAGGAAGACTGTAGGAAGAAGAGATCAAAGACAAGGGAAGAAGACAAGCAATGGCTCAGAGAAAGGGACACAGAGATGGAAAAAAGTAACAAGAGAATGGATTTGCTGCTGGGTCCATGAGTGAGGGCCACACAGAAAAGCCAAGCTGGGAACAAATCACAGTGAGCTTTGGGGGCCAGGGGAGGTGTTGTGGATTTTATTACATATACACAAGACACAGCTGACTAAATGGAACTGTTGAGAGAACAGATAATAAAGAGTAAGAAAGTGCCAAAAATTCCAAATCACTATATATTGCTTTAAATTATTTATTTAAAATACTGCAATAGAAAAACTTCGGTTAAATTAAGCAGTTAAGTGTCATTAAGGGAGCTTTAAAGCATCAACAATAGTCAAATTGATACATATATATATAGGTGTATATATACATATATATACATATATGTGTGTGTGTGTATATATCTCAATTTATACACACACACACACACAAAGGTAAATGAAATCTGAAAATTTGCCGATACAAGACCAGCACATACTGAAGGTGTTTAAATAGGAAATAATCAGAATAAGTTAGGTGAAATTTTGCAGGATCAAACACAGCCAAATGTTCATTTTTAATTTAATCTTTTGTCTTCTAAGCTTTTGTGCAAGCCTTTTCAGGTCCATTGTTCCCTTGCAGTCAGACTAGAGAGTTTCTTGGCCTGGCTAGCCAGGGTGACGGCACTGCCCCCAAGCCTGTCCCTTCAACACAATACCCCATATAATTATTCAGAGAAGAGGCCAGCAGTACCGACTGCTGTGACACCTGGGTCATGGCCTCTGACACAGAATCTGGGGCCAGCCCAAGTCTGGTCCAGCAGTAGAAGAGCAGGAAAAATGCTACGGGGGATGGGTGGGAAAGGAAAGCAGAGTGAAATACTATGCTCTAAAATGCTATGTTTAAACATAGTAACGAAAACACAAATCACATTTAACAGTGTGATTTACCTTCAAGTTTTCCAAATGCTGTAAGACTATAGTATTTCTCTACTCTCAACCACACTGAGATGATGGGAGCAGGTCTCTTTCAGAGGAAATTCTTGTCTTTTATCATCAAACTTCATGGAAGAAGTTAATTCATGATGGTTTAAATAATGTCTTAAATGAATATGCAAGTATGCTGAATTAAAGACAGATTTTTAGCTAAAAGAACATAAATTTTACTTTAAGCCTAGATTAAAAATTCATTCTCCTTTTGTTTACAAACTGAATTTCTGTAAAAGAGAAACATTAAACATTTTAAACATTTTTCACTCTGCATTAGAAATTTACAGGAGTTTTCTTTAATGATGACTATGCCAAAGTGTTATATTTGTTCTGTGAAAATGCAGAAAATTCACTTAAGTGTAAAACAGAGAGAAGGACAGATGGAGGAAGCAACTCACCATGCCCCAGCATTCCCTGTGTGCTCTGTACACAGCTCTCACTGAAGCTGATGGTATTGTCTGAACCTGTTATGACTCAGTCCCTCCTCCACCCTCCTGGAGGGCCTCAAGATAAGTAACACCTCGGACACCCAGCAAAAACATCCCCTCTCCTACTGAGTCTACAATAATTTAGAAGAAAGTTCTTTGTATGTGACTTTGAAGAATCAAGTTTCCTATCAAAATAAATATATTCGTATTAACAGTCTCTATTTTTAAAACCACCTGAAAATGACTGGGATTGTGAAATTCAGAGGCATAAGGCTTTCCCAATTATATTGTATTCACTGATTTTTTTTTTCAGTTGTAGATGAACATAATACCTTTATTTGTTTTTTTAATGTGGTGCTGAGAATCGAACACAGTGCCTCAAACTGCTAGGTGAGTGCTCCACCACTGAGCCACAATCCCAGTCCGTTCACTGATATTTTGATTGTGCTTTCTTTTTGATCTTGTAACCTCACTTTTACACATCTATCAGGCTTTCAAGACTTCTTTTTAAAATACTTATTATATTTGACAAATGTATTACTTCCCGCTGTCTGGTGAAGAAAAATTTAGAGTCAAATATTTCTAATTGAACATTGCTATTAAGTGCATCTGATTTACATCCATACACTGAAAAACTAATCTGAAAGTGATACTACAGGCCTCCATCCACAGGGTTTTTGATCTTCTCTGTTCTCCTCTAATGGGAGACCTTTCTCTTTGTGAATCCTGTAGGAGAAAGGCACTTCATTGGTCCAATGTTGTAAAGTGAGTCTCTCTCACAGTACCATCCATCTATGGAAATGAGCTGAGGGTTGATATTTCCTTTGCATGGAGAGGAGAAGAGTAAAGAGCAGTGGCTTAATTGTCCCAAAGTTTATGAGCTATATATGAACCATACTAATAAGGCTTCATCCACTTAAGACATTCCTGATTAATTTAAACATGAATAAAATGAGTGCTGATTACAAGTAAGAATTTCTAAATTCAAAAAAGTGTATTAGATAGTATATGTAGTGTGCATGTAGTCTCCTATGACAATTAAGATGGTTTCAAATTTACAAACGAAGAATTTAAAATTGTTACGTAGAAAATGAGATAAACTCCTTTAATTATGTTGATATTTCTGTCAGGAGCAATGCTTGCCCTAAAAGCACCCACAGTGGAATACTCAAGTGGCCAGTAGCACACTGTACTTGCCGAGCATTTGTTTAAGTAGCTGCTCTGCCAACATGCATACACAGTCTGTCTCACATACATCAATGCCTTACAAACAATATTTTTACAGACTGACAGAGAGAGCCTATTCATGATAGCCAAACTTCCCCTGAAGCTATGAAATAAATTTCCTTCCAGGACTAACATTTCTCCGTTTCACTGTCACGGGCTCGCTGTGCCATTTTGACCCTTTTGTGAGACAGCATGAAAATACCATCTATCATCCCCCGAAACACAGCAACTTGGTCAGAGGTGCACAGTTTCATTGCAAAAACATCTGCAGTTTGATAACCATCCCTCCAGATCTCGACCTTCGGCAGTTAAAAGCAGTATGGGAAAGGTGCAGGTAGACAGCTTGAAGAGTGAAATCACTCTTAAATCTCTTCTCAAGTGAGAATGCAAGCTGGGGAAACATCGGCTTCATCAATCATAGGGATAAAGTCGTGATTGTTTATTTGCACCTCCTTTAAACCCACAAGAAGTACTAATGTACGACTTACTTAAACTTATGCATCACTCCAAAATCAATTGTAATGCCAGCAGACAAGAGGGGGGGGAAGTTCTTTGATATAAGCAGGTGCAGTTCATTAACATGTTAATTGGCTATAAAGAGTCTACTCAAATGCGATAAAAACCTTAAATCTTTCAGGTATTAAAAAACACTGAGCACTTCTGGAATAGTGGAATGTATCCAATATATCCTAAAATGGTTTTCAACACGATAGAGAATATCAAAAAATTTGAACACACAACATGATTAAACCCAAAGAATCTTCTGATAAGATATTCCACAGATCTAAATTTCTTATATTCAATCTGAAATATATTATTATAAACATCAGTTTATAAACATTTCATGGATAAAAGAGATACTTAATTGTCTGAAATATATTATTATAAACATCAGTTTATAAACATTTCATGGATAAAAGAGATACTTAATTGTGTAGCAAAATAATTTCAATTCAGAGTTTCTGTCTTACCCACCCAGCTGGTTTAGTTCCTCAAGTAGGCTTTAAGTTGGAAGGGCCACTTGACAGTTCTAATGAGAAATTGATTTTCTGTGTCCTAGTTTCTTAATAGATAAATTCATATGATAGTGGATACCAATTCATAGAACTTAAAAATATCTCTACATTCCTACCTTGTTTTTTATAAATAGTTACTTTAGAAGTGCTTCTGTTTTAACCATATGCATGGTCCTTATAAATCCATTCTTTAACTTGGAGGTAAAGACTAAAGATTAAAAACACAGTAAAGGGAGTTTTTAATCTTTTAAAATTGCTTTGAATTGCTGTGTGAACATTGCGATGTGTCTGTTTTATCTGGTGTTCTGTGTGTGCACTGGGTACAGATACACGAGCACACGTTCTCTTTTGCTGAATCATCACATACTTCACCATCACACCTAAGTACTTGGACAGATTTTCTGAGAACAGAGATTTCTCCTACACAACCACAGTATTATTATAATAACCAATAAATTTAACAATGACACCATTTTATATATTTTGTATCTATATTTCCAAAACTGTCCCAGTAATGGTCTTTATAACTTTCTCCTCATCGGGAAATAACTAGGGATCGATACTCCACGCTACGTCTCCTTTATCTAGGACTGTCCTGCTCCTTTTCGGTATTCCTTGAGGATGGCAATTTTGAAGCCTCTGGCCTAGCTGTTTTGCAAATATCTCACAATCTAGACTTCTTTGTTTCCTCATTATCAGATTCTGGATAAACATTTTTGGCAAGGATACTACATAGGTTAAATTATGACTTTAGGATATTTTCATGAAAGGAAATAAACCTTATATCCGTGCTTTTTCTGAGTGTGGATTTGTTAGGTTGCTTGTTGAAGAGGCATACATGGTCTCAGAAGCTTTCCTAACTTTAAAAGCGCCCAATATTCTTAGTGGCCAGTTTTACCTATCTGTATTATTTTCTTTATCTATGTACATGAATGTTTGTGTTGATCACTTGCTTAATACTAAGGACAAGAAGAGAGCAACATTAACATGCGTTTAGACTTCTTGTAAGATTCCTAGAAATATACAGGACTTTATACATCATATGCAAATGCAGATTTTTCATTGTCTTCATTTCCAACAAGTCACAGTGAAATAAAAATTTATAAAATGTACACAGCATGGGAATAGAGTACACCAAGAATCAGGGTCATACAAGTTTGCAACTGAATCAACATAGGGCAGAGAATACTATGATTAAAACAATAACTGCAATTTCTCAGAATGGAGATGTGCATGAAAAAAATGGGCCTTTTAAAAGAGTGTCTCCTTTCTTCTTGAAGTTTTCCGAGGCTTTAAATGTAGTTTCTATAGTCTTGTGGGGTTGGAATTAAGGCCCATCTGCCATGATTTTATTTCTGAGTCAAAAGGTCATTTTCTGAAAAGGGTGGGAATGTAACTACTCGAGAGGGGAACACACAACACATCATCACACTTGGTCATGCAGATGGAGAAAGGTGAAAGTTCAAAAAAATTATTTTAATTGTTTCCTCCACTAATATCTCCAGGTCATTCAAAACCTTAAAACGTGTTAAATGATCTTAGAAACTACAAGAATCTTCTTTCCTTCTTAAGATATTGTCAAGTATAAGTTAAAATGATTTTCAATACAAAGATTTATAAAGAAGCTCAACGATTTCAACATACTGAGTTTTCTAGAGGTACTGCATCTCAGTAATTCAATCAGTATATTACAACCTCCTTCTATCTAGTCATTCTAATATCCTGTGTCCCACAGCTAACAGTGTTTGTAGTTTGCTTTGGCTTCAAGGAAATTCATAGCTAAATTTCTTTCTTTCTTTCTTTCTTTTCTTTTTTTTTGGAACTGGGGATTGAACCCAGGGCACTCCACCACTGAACCACATCCCCAGCCCTATTTTGTATTTTCTTTAGAGACAGGGTCTCACTGAGTTGCTTAGAGTCTCGCTAAGTTTCTGAGACTGGTTTTGAACTCGAGATCCTCCTGCCCCAGCCTCTCAAGTGCTGGGATTACAGGCATGCGCCACCGCTAAATTTCTAGGCCATTTCTAGCAACTGTACGGATCTTATGGCAAGCAATAAAGAAGTCATAATCCTAGTTTCATTAATTTTCCAACTTTATCTTTGCCCTCATTTCTTCATCTAGGTTGATGCAACTAAAATATATTTTAAGGGACTGGAAGAATAGCTCAATGGAGAGCTCTTGCCTGGCATGAATTAGGCCCAGGGTTCAATCTTCCCTCAAAATTACTGTTTTATTTTATTATGATTAAATATATATGTTATGAAAAATTTATAAAATTCAGATAAGCAAAAAGAATAAAAATGAAATGTCCTCACTACTAGCAACCAGAGTTAAGCACTGTCAATATTATTTTGATATATTATTTAATTCCCTTTATTATCCAAATGCACAAATATTCTATTTTTAAAAATTTTATAGTCTGCTTTTTAAATTTATTCCAGGTCATTAAATGTCTTTCTAAAACAATCCTTTCAATGTCCATACTTTTCCAAATTGTATGATGTACCATAGTTTATGTTTTAAAATTTATGCCACTAAATATTTAGGTTTTTTCCAGCTTTTCATGATTACAAATGATCCTATACAATACAGTAATTATTATTGTGGTTGAAAGTTTATGTTTGTTACTATTTTCTTATGAGGTATTTCTAATAATGAACTCTGGGTAAAAGAATATGCATATTCTAAGTCCTCTCTTTTCTGGTATTGCCCAATTTATCCCTAGAAAAACTGTGCATCAATTTATACTACCACCTTTAGTGGGAGTGTATTTAACACTGAACTCTTACCAACACTGGGCCTTATGTCATCTGTTTGCCTTTTATTTTGTTGATTTTTCTCTCTCTGTATTGAGTCATTTCTCATCTTTCTTAGAAGGGAGCAGTGAGAGATAGAAATTTGAAATAATGACTCCAGCTAGATATATTTATGCAACCTATCAAGGAAGATGCATAATCTGTGATAATCAAGCAAAATATGCTAATTTCTGTTTGCACAGGCTTTTTTAAGTTATCGCTACTCTGGTGGGCTGAGAAAGCTAAGATGCCACTGAAACAGCTGAGGCAACTGCTCCAGTTTCTATGATGAACCACGCATGTATACCTGGAGTCAGCTATCTAGGCTGATTCAAGAGGACTCCACTTATGGCAGCCCACATTTTCTCCAATGTTATGCAAAGTCTTTCAAGATTTTAAACATCTTAAAATGAAATAGAAAAACATATACAATTTCAATAAGCTATGTCAGGATAATAGTAGAGAACTCTTGTGGGACCACACAAACCTATCCAAAGCAACTGATAAATCGGCTGTTTAGACAACAAGATGGTACCATTGTTAAGCCTGTTTTGATGATTATTCTCACAATAGTTAACATGATATCTTCTTTAATTCTTTCATTACTCTATTGTGGTCTTTCATCCTTCAATATCACCTCAGGGAAACCTACTTTGACTTCAACTCAAACTATACAGTGTCTATTAAAACACAGTCTCTCAACTCCCTACACTTTTCCATTACAACATTTACTAAAGTTTGTAATTATAAACTATGTAATGATTTAATTAATGTAAAGCTTAAGTGAATAGTCATAAATACCTTATTCAATATTTTAGAACAGTATTCCCCCCAATTTTTAATTTCACCATCCATTAATAATTAAAAATGCTTTTTCTTTTGTGGTGCTGAGGATGGAACCCAGGGCCCCACACATTAAACAAGTATTCTACCACTAAGTTATATTCCCAATGCCCAAAATTTTTTCTACCAGGCCTGCTCATTATGTATTTATATTATCTTTTATAACATATACATGTGTGACTGTCCTAATATATTATGTATGCAATAAAATAAACAAAACTACTTTTAAAGGTTAAGATAAAAAAAACTATTTTCCATCATTAATGGCCTGTCTTGTAGCTCCTATTTTATAAAGAAGTGTGTAATTAGGACAAAGCTTAAAATTTCATTTAAGTTTTTTTAAGAACAAAGTTTAAAATGAAAACAAAACAAAACCCACAAGAGCAATTACTGCTATACAACAAATGTTTTTTTTCCTATCCACCCAGAAGTTTCTTTCATGTGCTAATGGTGCCATTTAAAAAAACCTCCTCTCATTTAACTTACTTAGATCTTTAAGGACCTCACACATCTAAAGATTCTTTACATTCACCAGAAACTTCAGAGTGGTCCGAGGGTTGACTCGCAGTATGATTAATGGACAGTATTGATTTAATTTCCTACAAGAGTTCTTCCTTCTCTAAGGAGATGTTGTTTGCGATGCATGTCAAGCATTTTATCATGCTTTACAGACTTCAAAATAGGAAAATGCAAAGTTTACCAAAGGCTTCCCTTCGTTCTCCAAAACAACTGAAAGTTGTGGCTTATGAAACAATCAAAAGCCCATCAATAATTATAAGCATCTTTTTAAGATCAAGAAAACTTTTATTTGAGGTTTCATTAGCACATATAGAAAAGAAGCAGAAAATAAAACAGTAGAATAAGTGTAATAAATAAACTTCCAAGAACTTCAAGTATTTATATCTTCTTTGCAGAAAATATTGGAAAATTTTATAAAAGGTATATATGTATATAAATACATACGAGTTAAAGAATCAGTGTGAAGCTATTGGTTAAATAATCATTAAACAGATGTGAGCATCATTAGACAGTAAGTAATACAAGTTTCTTCTGTAATTTGGAACCAAGTATAAAAATTTTTTTTCAGGGGACAAATAGCTTGTCTTGTGTGTTTTTGTGTTTTGCATCTGAAGAAAACCTTAATTTCTCAACATATAAAGAAATAAGCAATCACTGGCTGATTCCCACTCTCCCTTATCTTTCATTCATACCCATTCTCTGAAGTTTTCTGTTGCTTTGTTTTCCCTTAAAAACAAAAAATCAGGGCTGAGGGTATAGAGTACTTGTCCAGCATGGACAAAGCCCAGGGATCTGAATCCTAGCAGCAAAAACAAACAAAAAACTATTCAGATATTCAAATGGGAATTTAATCTGATAAAGCCAGCAAGATGGGATATTTGCTGAGAGAAAGAGAAGACACCATGATTAGGGTTATCTCTGACTTTAACTGATATCAGACCCCAAATTTAACTGACTGAGACTCCAAAACTGGAAATACATCACAATTGGTATTTCACTTTACAGACTAGTAAAAAACAAAACATAGCCACTTAAAATAATGGAACTTCCTTATCCTGCTTATTTTCCCCATCTCTACAGGGGCCTTACTTTATTTAGGGTTCTTTTCAGTTGGGCATGTGAAGTGAGGCTCCATAAGAGCTGTAAATCTTCACCTAGACCCAAAGGTCAAAGGGTTATCTGTGCTATGTAGTTTTAGGGTAGGATCTTCTTTACTCTTTTCCTTTTCTTTTCTTTTTCTTAAGAAGACAAAACATATGCTTATGAATCACAGCAAGCTAATTTAGGTACTAAAAAAGTTCCTCTGCTACAGATAAACTGCTTTCTCAAGAAAACCATTGAATATCAACTTTTTAGTCATTCCACAAAGAGAAACCAGATGTAACTGAGCCCCCTCCCCACCACTATTGTCTACCAGAAAACTTGCCACACAGCTGCTAAAACAGTGAAACTTCAAACCCACAAAAGTGATGGCCATTTAGGCAAATGCATCATTTTTTTTTTGGGGGGGGGGGTTTTTTTTTGTTCACAAAAAAAAAAAAAATAAGGAGAGTTGTGTATCATTTTTTCACTATTACACCTCGTTTAGTAATAAGACAGATGTTTTTCACAGCATTCTGTGTTTTACAGCATTTCAAAAGGTGATGACTATTCAAGACTAAGGATTTATAAAAGTCCAGGAAAAAACATCAAAATTCCTTTTTCGATTTTTTTTTTTAAGTCCAACCTCATGTTTTAAAGCTGGTAGAAACAAAAAGTCTAAGAAATACAGGCATATATTGATGTTTTTTTTCTCTCTGAAAAAGTTTTAAGTATAAAACAAAGTCATGTAACATCGCATTGTCATTAATACAAACCTGACAGTACAACATACTATCACAAAGCACAAGGGTGAAAGGCACCACTCCTCTCAGGGAACTCTCGTCATTTTCATGTGGTTTGCAAACCTCTGAATTTAAGCCATAGAGATCAAAATTATGACAGTTGTGCTACTTCATTTAACTGGATTATTAAAAAACTACAAAAAGAATGTGAAAACAGCTTGTGTTATTTGCTAGGACAGTCCATTTGGAATGCCATCTATATTTTTCCCATGCTATGGCAAAGCCTGATTCCCTTTGCTTCCTTCCTTCTTATTTAAAATGTCTTCTATCTATTGTGGCAAGAAAGACTGATAAGCCTCATCTATATGGAAATAATCAGTTTCCAGAGGTCTTAGAATTAACAAAACAAAACAAAACAAAACAAAACAAAACACCACTGAAAGTTACAGCCCTCAAAATAACAATGTTCAAAGTTACAAATATCCCATTTAAGAGATTTCAATGAGATTTGTCGGATATGCCCCTTTTCCCAAAATGACTTAACTTTGTTGTATAAGTCCGCTGACTGGTTTCTTCTGTTCAAGTCTCTGTCAGTTTCTTTCAAGCAGCTAAGGCAAACATGCCAGGTCCCTCAGAACACTGTGCAGCCTTAATTTCCAACTGCACAAAAGTCTAAATCCATATAGTTTAAGCTGCCCTAGACATCTCCATTATAACCCAACATGACCAAAACTGAACTCAACTCTCCCACTTCGCAAAACCCGGTCTTTCTCCTGAAAACCCTATTCCAATTAAAGTATCATTCACTCAGAGCTCTTAAGAATCATTCTAAATTCTTCCTCTTTATAGTCATATTTACGAACAGCTAACAATAGTTACCGAGTGCTTGCAAGGTACCAATGCACTGGGTTGAGGGTTCTACATTGAAGAATTTTCAACATCCTAGCTGCATGGAGGGACCTGAGGTTCATGGAAGTGAAGTAACTAGACCAAATCACTATTTTAGGAGGTTGGAGAACTAGGGTTCGAACCCTGATCATCTGACATGAAAACCCTCAGTCTTCTGATTTAATTTTTAAATTTACATACATTGCAACTGACTTTCTTTTAATCGCACAGTGCTCTTCACACACATTGTAACTACTACCACATCAGGACACAGAACAACTCTATCGTATCCAGAAGCTCCTAGGCAGTCCCTTTGTAGTCAAGTCCTGCCCCTAACCTTAACTGATGGCAATCACTGATCTGTCATTTTCAATCTATAGAAATATGCCTTTCTGAGAATGTCATATGAATGAAATCATACAGAATATAACCTTTTGAGACCAGCCTCTCTCACTCGGCCTAATGCCATTGAGATTCATCCACAAATTTTTGCAAACAGCAATATAGTTCTTTACTTTTCATAGCTGAGGAGTTTTCCACTTGTATCAACATGCTGCTGTCTGTTTATCCATTCATCCACTGAGTTTAAGTTTATACACGGTTTGGCAATTATGACTAGACATATACATTTATATACAAGTTTTTGTGTGAATCTAAACTTTCTTTCCTAGGGTAAACACTTAGGATGGGATTGCTGCGTCATTTGGTATTGACATGTTGAACTCCGTAAGAAAGCACTAAACTCTTTTCCAGAGTGGCTGTACCACCTCAAATAATGCATAAAAGCTTCAGAAGTTCTGTATCCATGCCAGTACTCCTTACTGGAAGTTTGGGTGTTTTAAAAATTTTAGTATATTTTAATAGGTATGCAGTGGTTGGTATCTTGTAGTTTAAATTATCAAATCTCCATTTCCCTAATGACTAATGATGCTGATTATCTTTCAATACACTCCTCAGTCATCATCTCTGGATCCCAAGGCTCCAAGTGTGTTCAGTTCAGTCCTACTTATTCATTTGCCTTCCTCCCCATGAGCTACTGTCTTAGTTTACACTCTCATCATCTTAGGTTATTTCAACAACCATCTTACCGATTTCTTGTCTTCACTATCCTTTTCCCCAGTCAACTTGAGTTTCCTTTCTACATCTACCCACTAAAATACCTTTAGCAGTTATCTTTCTAAAACAAACATGTCACTGCCTCACTTGAAAACTCTGGATGAGTTGGCACTGCTTATCCTGCAGCACAAAGACCAAATCATCATCAGAATAGACAGGTCCTTGAAACACAGGTCCCATTTTACTCTGGGGTTTCAGACTCTGCAACTTCTACCTGTACAATCCATCTTTCCTTTTCTTTTTTCTTTTTTTAATTTTGAAATTTTATTTGTTGTAATTAGTTGTACATAACAGTAGAATGCATTTATACATTTTGATAGATCATACATAAATAGAGTGTGATCTCTCATTTTTCTGATTATATATATTACAGGATCTAATATTTATTATTTGGTACTGAGATAAAACCTAGGGATGCTTTACCACTGAGTACATCCCCAGTCCTTTTTATTTTTATTTTTCAGTTGTAGATGGACACAATACTTTTGTTTATTTATTTTTATGTGGTGCTGACGATTGAACTCAGTGCCTCATATATGGTAGGCAAGTGCTCTACCACTGAGCCACAACCCCAGCCCCTCTTTTTATTTAAAGACATGGTCTCACTAAGTTACTAAAGCTGGCCTCAAACTAGCAATCCTCCTGTATCAGCCTCCAGTGTCACAGGGATTTTAGGAACATGCCACCATACCGTGCCCAGCTTTGCTTTTTTTTTTTTTAATTAAAAAATGTTTATTTTGCTGTACTGGGGATTGAAGTTGTTAGGCTGAAGCACTCTACCTCTGAGCCACATCCCCAGTCCTTAATCCTTACTTTGGCCATAGCAAATCAATAAGGCTATATCTTTAATCTTTCTGTTTTTGTACAATTTAAGCTCCTCTAACTAGAATGATTATCCCTCCATTTCTTTACCAGGCAAACAAGTCTCCATGATGCAATAAAATTACTCATCTATCCTCTGTGCTTCCAGAAAACATTTAATCTATCCCTCAATTTTTTCTATTAGCACTTTTTCCTATGAACACCAATAAGTCTTTCAAGCTAAACTTAAGTATTTTGGAGGTAGGCATTTCATCTTATGTTTATACTCCTTGCCAATATAGTGTACATTCAATAAAATTTTAAAATACAAAGACAATGCAAAAAAACAAGTTAAAATCCATCATCAGGATGGGTTAACTTTAATAACTTTTTATAAAACAAAATGTGACAGTAAGGTTGGTACAGACAGCATCTTATGTACTAAACTTTATGTGTGTGAGGTTATTTATATGGATCTAAAGTTCTAAGAGAAACATGTGGCATACACCCTACAATTATAAATTTTGCTTTTCTAATTGTCTCTATCTCCTAGCAATGTCTTCATAAGGAGTTAAGCAAAGACCCAGAGAAGTCAAACCTGCATGTCAACTTCGAGATTACTTTATAATGGTAACTGCATTAGAAATTTCTGAGTTCAGTTCATCTTATGATCTGCGAGGTCAAGAAGCTTCTGTGTCATAAGCCTTCTAAGCAGGGGCCCAACAGAATCCCAAGAGGGCATGGAAGCCTCTTTATCCCAGAGCTATTGAGTTCCATAAAACACTGCACTCACTGTATTCACACAGAGCTGCGGAGGGCTTTGAAGACAGTGTTGTAGCACGAAAAGCCCATCGTAAAGCTCGATGGTGGCAGTTGAGTGGGCTAAAAAAACATTCACTTTTTAAAGACTACCAAAGGCTCCTAGCTTCACCCTGTGAATTTAAAATACAGTTTATGTTATGGATTAATGAAATCTGTAGCTATATTTTTTCTTCTTCATTCCATAACACAAAATCTAGTTAATTTGACAGTACCCTAGTTGCCTAAAATGACATGCACCAAATCAAGAGTAACTAGACTTTCTCAGGAGATGGAAAATGCAGTTAGACTTGTGACTGGATGCCTCCTGAGAGACAACTCAAGCAAAGGAACAATGAATGAAAGCACTGACACAGTCACAGAGCCGGCTTAGAAAGGGAGGCATGAACCATCAAGGTCTAAATCCCTTACTCTTACATGTTAAAATCATAGGCAGAGGAAGAGTTGAAGTTGAGCACTGAAATAAATGTCCAGATTATACTGTTGATCTTGGGTCTATACTTTGGAAGTGAGAACTATACAGTCCATACTTGAAACTGACAAATCACAGTATTATGGTCAGGTGCCTTTGATACAGTCTATGAGCTAAAACTGGTTCTTATGTATTAAGGTGGTTCGAAATTTGTTTTTAAAGGATACTATTTTGTGACATTTGAAAATCATATGAAATTCATATTTCAGTGCTGCAAATAAAACTGCATTGGAACTACTCCTGGATCTGCATATTTCCTTAGGCTGCCTCTGTACTGCAGCAGTGAGCCGAGCACTTGTGACAGAGACCGTATGGCCCATGACATTAGTTGGCTCTGGCTGCTGTAACTACCATGGACTGGATGGTTTAAACAACAGAAACTTCTCTCACAGTTCTAGAATCTAGACTCTACAATCAAGATCTGGCGGTGCTCAGTTTCTGGTGAGGGCTCTCTTTGGGCCTGCAGATGGTCACTGTTGGGGTAGGCCCTCACATGGTAGAGAGAGCACTCTAGTGTCTCTTCCTCTTCTAAGAGCACCAACCTTCTTCTAAGAGTAGGATCCCATCCGTATGACCTTATTTAATCTGTATCATCTCCTCACAGGTCCATGTCTAAATACTGTCACAATGGGGGTTAGGGCTTCAACACATGAATTTTGGAAAGACACAAATTCAGTTCATAATATAAAACAAGCCTAAAATATTTACCATCTGGCCCATTATAGAAAAGTTGCCTACCCTTCGTCTAGATCTTTGCTTCTCAAAGTGGGCAAAAATTTCAGGCCTCATCTGACCTACTGAATTAGAATCTATGTTTTAACAAGATCTATGGTTCATTCGTATATACATTAAAACTCACGAAACATTAGTTTCCAAATCCAGTGATCTTGATAAAACATCTGAGAAATTTTTTTAATACAAATTCATTTTTATTAAAAATAATACATGGGCTGGGGATAGAGCTCAGTTGGTGGAGTGCCTGCCTGGTAAGCACAGGGCCCTGGGTTCCATCCCCGGCAAACAAACAAAAAACAATACAGGCTCCCCCCTGGAAGAAGAGTTTAAAAAAAAAAAAAAAAAAACCACCACTGACATTTGTCGAGGGCTGTGCTAACTTTTATGTGCATTATTTCATTTAATGCTCCTAAAGCATTCTGAAATAGCTATTATTATTATCCCTAGCTAAAAAAAAAAAAAAATTAGACAAATTGCCAGGATTTTATATGTTAATAAATTGTGAAATCTGAAGTCAAACCCAAGCAGCAGAGAGGAAACTTAATTAACAGGCATTTTTCCTTAACTATTAATGCCACGTGATTCCTATAATAGAGTCTTGTAGATGTATCAGGGGCATAACTGATACCATTTGGGCTCACAAGATTCCCACAAGAGTTGAGACTTAAAAGCTGGGAAAGATTTTCCAATTTGAAAGAAGAGATAGATATATACTAATAATTTCATCTACAGAATATCAAATAATAATTCAGAATGGCAGGTGACCTTTCATCCAAGATAAAGAATTTAAGAAAAAAATAACTAAATGATGTTTTGTAACTTCTGTAGAGTTCTTATAATTTCATCCATCTGCAAATATTTTGTCTTTGAATAGAAATAACTACAGTTGGCAAATGAAAATCTTTTTTTTTTATTAACTTAATAGGGTTTTTTTTGTAACAAGATTTTTTTTAGAAGGAAATGCTCCATGTCTTTTCAAATACTGGTTTCTAAATTTTTCAAGTATTAAGTTCTAAAATTTGAGTTGAATTATCAATCATATGTAGCATTTTCAGATGTTGCAGAAAATGAAATATTAATTTTTTTCCCTCTGTTGGCATTTAAAAAATGGTTGAGTAATCCCTAAAGTTCACATTGAGGTTTCAATGTGTTCTGTCTTGATGAGAGATAAAATGCAACATGGGAAAGGGAAATTTAAAACATTTAATAATGAGAAAAGCAAAATACAATGCTTTAAAAATATTCCCTTTATTCTGTCATGATTTATACTCAAACTGTCAAACAGTATTTTGACCTATACAGCAGACAATTCCCAAAATTATTCCACTAAGTCTACTAACTTCAGTTATATGAATTTATTTTATAACCCTCTGAAAGGAAAAAATGAAAGGGTACAGTCAGACACTGTTCAGAGGAACTATTTCTACAAAAAGTGGAAGTCAGCACAGGAAGAACTGAAGAGATAAAAAAAAGTGAGGTATGTCCCCAAACGTCCTGCCTGTGATAAATAAAAGCAATGATGTTAATGGAATTTTAAATTCTGTCCTAAGAATGGTCTGTTTGGATATAAAAGCCAAACGATCTGATGGAAACAAGTGCTCCTTTACAAAGTCGAAGTTAATCTGGACAAAATGTTGAATGAAACATCAACATATATTTACATATAACATCAATATATTTACATTGTTATAGGTAACTATATATATTTATATTGTTATATGTTCCTTTAGAAGAATACTAGTTACCTATAATGATATCTTAGCTCTCAGTTAATATTAAGGCACCAGATTACTTGCAATTAATTTATAGGCTAAAAAAATCAGTGTGGAAAAATGTACTATTCATGATAAGGAGGACTTTGTTTTAAAATATAGTGTATCTTGATCTCCATCTTACGAGGTGTGGACAAGTCATAGAACAACTATGTTATAGGATTTTTACCTGTGGATTATTTCCAAAGATTTTCTGAGCATTATCTGAGACTTCCCTGGGGGAAAAGGATGAGGGAACCCAGTCCGTGAAAGACTTTGGCTTGCCTTAAAATGTGACTTTTATATTTGCTAAACTGAGTGATTCTAATTCTCTCCAAAAGGAAACTGCTATTATAGTAAGGTTCACAATTTACTTACTCCAAGTTGTCTCTTTCATCTTACAAGAGTCTTCTGCCTCAAATGAAGAAGGGTTACTGGTCTCTCTGGGTATACCAATTTGGCTCACCGGTGGTAGCTCTCCATCTTTTTTCTTGAGATATGTAACTACACAACCAAATCTTATTCCATATGGCAAAATATAACACCCAGAAATCTGACTTAATCTTAGCATGCTCTTACAAATTGGCTAAAGGAGGGCTGGTGGCACAGCTCAGGGTGGAGTGCTTGACAAGCATCTCCAGGCCCTGCGTTTGAGCCCCAACAATGCAACACGAAACAAGCAGCAACACGGTGCACAGAAACAGGCGAGGGACTCTAAATTACATTCACCACTCAGGATAATACCTTTGACTCCTATTCCCAGCAGTAACTGGAAGTTCCAGATCTGGATTTCTAAACAAACGAATTCAAAGTTTCGAAGGTGTGCAAGTGACCCACAAACATTACTGATTTTAAATATTTGGAACTTTATGGGTGCTAATTCTCATGCTCACCAATCGTGCTTGCTGTGAAGTTAAATAAAACAGCCTGAGTTCTTCGGTAAAATGAAAGCTAAAAATGATGTAGTATCAGTGTCTTAAGCATTGGTGTCCTAAATGTTTTAAACTAACAACAGTACCATCTAATTAATTTTCCCCTTTTCATTGTACTTTATAAAGACCAAATGATTCAGAACAGTTTCTGAGAGTCAGCCTATGAAAATAGTCCCTTTGCAGTTAGAAACTCGAATTTCAGAATTTGAAGTCAATTTCTGAAATGGACAAAAAAGGATGAACCAATTTTTCAACCTGTCTTTTATCAGGAAACAGAAGTGTGCTATTAATTTTGCTTCAGTTTACCATCTGATAAATATAACACTTGGCTTATAACTGAGTTAAAAATTCAAAGTGCCAAGAAAAAAATATCTAAGTGAAAATAATCATTACAAAACTGCAAAATCCTGAAGCAAACCTCAAATCACAACTTAGAACAAATCACACAAACATCTTGAATCATAAGCTTAATGCTTTTTTCCCATCCTCAAAAGGGAACCAGTTCTTAAAACCAAACTACACTGTAAAGCTACACTTGAACAAACTAGCAACATGAAAATTTCACTACTCTGAAAATATTCACAATATTTCATTAAAGACAAAAGAATCTTTTTAGCCACTTTAAAAAGTAAAACACTCCATACATATCAGGGAACTTAGCTTTGAGGTTTCAGAGTAATATGTTCTAAACTACTATCATTACTAAGTATGATTAAATTAATCAAATTTTGGGGAAAATTGGACACATCAGTTAATTAAATATCTTCTGGTTTAATCCTGGTTGTAAGCAGAGGTTACATCTGTCACATCCTTTTATGTCAAGCTATGATGCCTCACTTAGAAATGTATTTTTAAATGCTTGTTAAATGAATTGAAAGATAGAAATTCATTTGTCTTTTTCTTTGAGAAACAAAGAATTGTGTGTATTTCCAAGAAGAATGTCAGTTTGACTAGATCCCAATAACACTTTTTAATTGAAAACATAATTACCAGAAGTGGAAACAAAAGGATGTGTGTAAGGGCATGAGAAAGGGTATTAGTATGAAAATGAAATTTTGAGACATCAGTTTGTTATTCAAATTGACATTGAATCAGCAAACAGAAACGTGAATTTCATTTCCAAGCCCACTTAGTAAATCTAGTTCATCAGAGCATCTTTAATGTGCAAAAAGCTCAGTGAAAGCAAGTATTCACCATGCAAGTCACAGCTAGGATTCCCTTAACCTACTGCCCTCTACACACATCACTCTCTGTTAAACAGGCAGTGACTGCCAGATGCTCCCACTAGAAATGGTCACAGATGGTCAGTTGTCCAGTTAACAGAACACACTGTCCTCCCAACATCCAAAGTAAGGAGGAAAGGAGTAAGAGGTGTTAGCACTTGTCTGCTTGGTGGGTTAAACACATTCACCTGCTCTAAGTTCGCCAGGCCCCAATACACTTTCTAGAAAAAGGAGGCTAGACCCTAGGGCTCTCAGGATTAAAAGGCATCTTAATGGTGATCTAGCCAACAGCTGTACAATGCTTAAACCCACACAACTGCATCCCTGCCAGCCAGTCGCCATTCAGGCTGTGACCTGGGGTGCAGCTCCAGGGGTGCAGAACCTGCTGCCTAACAGGAGAGCCCTACAGCTGCACAGAGTCTTCTGATGCTTTGAAATGCAAGTTGTCCAGCCACCTAATTCCACAGTCAGGAACATGAAACTATTTAACAGATGTGGTATACTGACTATAACAAAATAATTTCATAGCCTACACCTTAAAAAAGTGTTTTTAAAAGCGGTACCTCAAGTAGCATATGCAATGGACGTAACATAAAAACAAAGACAGCAACATATGCAATTTATTTTTAAAACGGAGGAATTAATACTTTTGAAAGCTATTATTCAGAGATTATTAAAAAGGTCAACAAAAATGCAACATATGTAATCTGTATATATATGCATTTCTATGTAGTCATACATTTATCGATCTAAATGCATCGATAGAAAAATCTAAAAATTTTAAAGAACTTTCAATTGCCAAAGTCTTAATAAAGTGTTTCTGTAAGTTTTTTGCAAGAACAGCCCTGTTTTGTTTTTTTCTAACAAATTATTCATCTCTTTGAATATGCTACCCATAATATATGTGTGAGAACAGCACTCTCAGAAAAGTATTTTTGTATATCTTCAACATATTTATAACTTCCTTACAATGATGAAGGTGGAAGTACTAAGTTTGATTTATGATTTTTCATCAATAATTGCCCCAAATCCATTTTGCTTTGAAAAATTCTGACAAATACTGAGTAAAATGTTTCTGGATCCATGATATACTTATGTAAAAGGACAACACATTGAGAAGCCATGGCAGAAATAAACACTGCTGATTTTAGGAACAGGAGGTTTGGGCTCATGTCATCTTGGTATCCATAGATTAAGATAGGTCAACCCAGAACATATGTAACTTCTCCTCATCGTTATAAAGCTGTGTGACAGAGATTGATAGTGAAACTTATTTAATTTAATGCAGATTAAATTAAAAACCAACATAACAAGATTATAAGCAAAATACCATCTGGAAAACCATGGTGAGGAACTGCAGGATGGAGTTCTGCATCTTTGCATCTGAAAACAGGTTCCTACCAGTCCCTCTACCCTGCAGAGATCCAAGTGCTGCATTCATAGCCTGTGCAATGAGGCCAGGGAAGGAAATGGTAAAGCTCACCATGGGACAACTAGGCCTCTCACCTCCCCTCACCTCCAAAGGGCATTCTGAAGGGAAAGGCGAGAGTGCTCTGCAAAATTCTGAAAAATACAGAAGATCCTACAACCACTCAGCAGGCATGTGGGTGACAATCATAATTAAAGTAAGCACTTGGAACTTCAGGGTAAAACTATTCACAAACAACAAATAGCTAAGTGTGCATTTACATCATGATGAGTTGGTGTCTACTTATATTCATGAATTCATTTTGATACAAAATTTCTTTACTTTCTATTAATCATTTTTACATCATGAAATTCTTTATACCCTGCAAACTCAGGAAGAATAGGGGGGAAAAATAGTATCAACAGTACTGATAAACCCAAACACAGAGGTGATTTTTCCCTCCAGGGTTCAGGGTTAGAGCTACATGAAAGAAATATTCACAGTTGTATGTTTTTCTTCCCAGTACTGGGGATCAAACTTAGGACCTCATGTATGCTAGGCAAATGCTCTTCCACTAAGCTGTGTCCCCAACCCCCTACTTTTAAAAACTTTTTTGAGACAGGGTCTTGCTAAGTTACCCAGACTAACCTTGAACTTGCAATGTTCCTTTGTCAGCCACCTAAGTAAAAAGGCATTCTTTTATACGTGATTTATGTAAATTATTTCATACCTACATAGCACTCTCAGACAAATTCTAAATTAAACTTAATTATTAAGTATTGTTTATTCATTTGATGAAATGCCTATTCTACATTCCCAACAATTGATCGGGATCTCACTCTACCAGAAGTGAACTCTGTTAGGTCATATTGGGCGGCTGCAGGGGGGGGGGAGCAAGGTCACCTAGCAACACACTGTGCCAGAAGTGACCAATGAGGCAGACCTGCTGACCCTGACATCCACCTTGGGTCCACCTTTTCCTGGGCAGAACCCCTTGACCCCCTTCCTCTATATAAAAACCCTGAGCAGCCAAAGCCACGTGCGATTTCTCCTGGCTGGGACACACATTCCAATAAAATCAAGCTGCCACTTTTGTCTGACTCTGGCGAGTGCACTCCCTTTCGCTACCCACCGCCTTTGGAAGCTTTACCGGCCCCGTTGCCCCTTTCGTGAGTTTTACAAACTCTAGAAAGAAAAGCAGATTCTCTGAGTTGGAGAAAAGAAAGGCAGCACAGATACCTAACCTCTGCAGTCTGAGCAGTAAGACATACATGGTGACATACTAAAATCTATTATTTTCTTCTTAGCATCAGGTTAATTTTCTAACCTTACAACTAACGACTTTTTACCTAACTGGCCAGAGAGGAAAGATAAAAGGAAAAGCAGAGTGCAGACTAACTCACCCAAGCCACCAAGAGTGTACAGAAGATCAGTGGTATCTAAGAAAATGGGTCCATTCTCCTGCTGCCCTTCCTCTTTGTAGAACAGCTTGTAGCCCTGAATGGCTGCTGGGTCTTCAGCCTCTTGCTGCCACTTCACAGAAATGGTGGTACAGTTCAGAGGCTCCAAATGTAGCTCTGGAGACTTAGGGGCTAAAAAAATTCACCAGAAAATTTATGTATAGACAGCCCATAGTTCCCATGAAGACTGTAAATCTCACAGCTTTAAGCCAATAGTTACAAAAGATTCAATTTTAACAACTATACTTTAACTTTCCAAATTTCATAATGATATAAACCTTGAGATAGTTTAAAATATATATTATCTTAAAAAAGACTAAAACATATAAGTAATATCTATGCAGGCATTTGTATATTTTATTTTTTCCAAGCAATAAATGTAATTTTTACCACCTAATACTCTGTGATAAAGAGAATAGGTTTTATTATCAAATAGGAAAACCAGTCATAGTATATTCCACCTAAGTAAAAAGAAGGACCTAGAATCTTTCAGTCTTAAGGTCTTTCTTTTGAACTGATTTTTTTTAAAAATGGTAATAATATTAATTAGGTCTCTGTTAATAAAAACTTTTGGTTGGGCTGGGGATATAGCTCAGTTGGTAGAGTGCCTGCCTTGCAAGCCCAAGGCCTTGGGTTCAATCCCCAGCACTGCAAAAAAAAAAAAAAAAAAAAGAAACAAAAACTTTTGGTAATTGATTTGGAATGTTCTAACCATGAAGGTTTTGCTAAGCAAACTAATACCATAACCAAAAATTTTACACAGTAATGAGCTCTATACAAAAGGGACTACTAAATCAAAAGATTAATTTTGTTTCAATTAAGTCTGTGATCTATGGAATATTTTATTAGTAAAATGAAAATTTTAAATATGAACACAAATAGCTAGGCGTGGTGGTATAAGTCTGTAGTTCCAAGGGCTCGGGAGGCTGAGGCAGGAAGATGGAGAGTTCAAAGCCAGCCTCAGCAAAAACAAGGTGCTACACAACTCAGTGAGACCCTGTCTCTAAATAAAACATAAAATAGGGCTGGAGATGTGGCTCAGTGGTTGAGTGCCCCTGAGTTCATTCCTGGTACCCAAAAAAAAAAACAAAACATAAACTAAGAGAGGAAAAATCAGATTCAAAGGTATAAGTACTGTATTATTATTCCTCAACAGTTCTGAGAAGGCTACCTTTCACACTTGTAGCTTTGGGTGTCCTATGTGAAGTCCACACTGATGACTCTCCGAGCCCCACACGGGTGGCAGCAGTAATCCGGACCAGATAGACACTATCAGGTTTCAGGCCTTCCAAAAGATACTCATGCATGGTCCCTGGGAGCTCTAGAACTTGGATGGAATTCTCAGTACTTAGGCGGAAAGACAGGCGATATAGCACCACTTGGCCCCGTCGATATTTGGCTGGGATTGGCAGCCAGGAGATGAGAATGTCAGTGGGACTTCGACTTGTCAAACTAATTTCAGGAGGCCTGAGAGGAACTGAAAATTACATAAGAAAACATTGTTTAAAAATATTTAAAATCAAGTTACTACTTAGCATACCAGTATTTATTCATTTTTTTAATAGCAACATATAACATCATAAAAGAGGCATTTTCAATTGAAGCAGAGGTATTCAGTAAAGCAGAGTACAAACCAGACAAAAAGAAGAAAAAATGAGAACAGATCAAGCATATGGGATCAAAGAAAGTAAGGTTCTCATCACTGTTGTGTTGTCTTGTTTAGGATGAATATGTGAATACTTGATACTCATATAAAATATGAGATTACTTGTCAAATAACCCTACCCCAGTGCCTTTGAAATAAGGGAAAATGCACTGTAAAAGGGTGGGGATGCATAGGATTTATAGGACTATAACCTGGAAAATAATCTTTTCAAGTGTAGGAACCAATATGAATTTTGTATTCTCAATTATAAAATATGCTATCTTATAGGAAAATCATTTTCCTCTAATAATTTAAATAAAATTGGCATTCCAGAAAAGTAAGTCCAATTAGTATATCATACTAACAGAAAGATCAGCCTCTCGGTGTTTGAATCCTCGTTCTACCAGTTACTACATGGTCTTCATGTGATTGTGGCCAATCCACTTCTCTTGTGTCTAGGTTTCTTCATACAAAATGGAGAGAGGACTGGCTTCTTCTGTGGTCTTTCCCATCTTGGTAAATGCCAATCATACGCTCAGCTGCTCATGCCATAAAACATACTGTCATCCTCTACTCCTCATATGCTCCACTTTCAGTCCTGTGGCTGAAGGACCTCCACCGCCAGCCCTTGGTCCATGCCACACCACCTTTGGCCTGCATTGTTCCAACAGCCTAACAGATTGCCCTGCTTCTGCCCTTGTCATCTACTGTCAACGCACTAGCCTGCTAAAACACAAGTCAGATCACCTCTGCTCAAAACAATTCCATTTCATTCAAAGTAAAAGACAAAGTCTTCTGGCTTCATACACAACCTTATACAACTGCCCGTTTCCTGCCTCACCTCCTACTGTTTCACGTTTGTTCCTTCTCTCCAGCCATGACTGTTTGCAGACCTTTTGCAATTCCATGAACATACGTGTCACAGTCATCTGCTTAGCACTCCCTTATTTTCATTTTCTTCAAGTCTTCTTCAGATGTCACCTACTGAGACCTTCTCTGGAGGTAACTAAAACCTCAAATTCCACAGCACATCATGCTCCACTGCCCTGCATCTTTTCCCCCTTTCCCCCATACCTAACCACAGTCTAACAGACTTATTCTTTATTTTGTTTGTTGTTCCTATGCTCCCTCCCACTCCAGAAATTTAGCTCCATGAGGTCAGGGACAAATTTTCTGAATTTTGTTCATATCAAACATTGAATAACACATAGCGAGCACTCAATAAAATTTTGTTGAATGAATGAAAGGGTAAGCGGAAATGAAAAAAAAATTTTAAAGCACTTTGGAGTCCTTTATGTATATGAATCATTAATATTCAGAGAAACCCAGTGAAGGAAGTACCATGAAACATTTCTACTTCATAGCTATGAAAAGAAGTACAACAGGGTCAATCACTTGCCCGAGGCCCCAAAGATAGTGAGGGAAGGAGCAGACCTAGACAAAGCAGACAGAGTGTGCACTCTTGTCCTCCATACTCTACTCCTCTTATATTACACTTGTTTCCTACCATAGAGTTATGTAGAGATGAAACTGGATGATGGAGGCAGGGTTTCTGGAACAGGGTGAGTGCTAAGTGCTCCTTGGGCATTAGCTATATCTGCCACATACTGTCACACAACTTAAGTTGAGACCCCTACACAGTTCAGTTTGTGAACTTGGCTTAGAAGGTGGGAGAGGAGAGTGTAAAAAATTTGAAAAGTAGTGTCAAGAAGGTCTGTTATGCCATCCACAAAACGAAACGAACCTCATTAAATTAAAAAATGTTGCAGAGTAAGGAAAGGTTTAGTATAACTGGAAAGCCAAGACTTAACAGGTAGCTTTGCTATGCTTTGACTCATTTTCTTCTAGGATATGGAGGGGGAAAATAACTAACACACACACACACACACACACACGCACGCACACACAAGCATGTGTTTTACCTTAGGCATATCAGAGGTTGGTAAATGTAATGCATTAGCTAAAGATGTCATATACATATGGTGTGGCTCACTCTAAAGTGGAACAGACTCTTAGATAAAAAAATGTGACATTCAGCATCCAGATATGTGAAAACTTTTTCATTCAAATCCTGAATTTATAAAAATCTAAGTAAGTAGTATTATAAAGATATAAGTAAGAGATCTGGGACCAAATGAACAAAAAACAGCAGACTTGGGAATTATTTATATAGAGATGTTTTGAAAACCAAGAGTAGATTATCCCTAAGGAAGGCGACATGCATGTTAAAGGAGAACAGTGAAATCAAGCACTAATTCCCTTTCACACTGCAGGGCACAAACGCTGGGCCCTTCAGAACTCTGGAGGGAGAACCTGTCTTTTACAACATGGTATGAAAAGCCCAAAGAGAACCAGTTCTCCAAGAGCATTTTAATGGAAGGAATTCTCCAACACCATTGAGAATATGGAGGACTGCCTTCCCTCAAGGTGACTACAGCTCAGTGGTCAAATAACAAACTGAATAAGTAATAAAGTATCTAGTAATAAACTAAGTGCTATCTGATTATCAAAGAATTTTAAAAACTGATGGGTAACGAAGTTTCATAAACTTCCAGTTTCAGAAGTCCAATGCCTCTGACTAGCAGTCACTATAAATTCATTACATTTATTCATACCTGGAAAAACTTAGGTTTTATTCTATTTTGTAAAACAATTGCAATGTATTTACAATTTAAACAGGAAATACAATGTATATGTAAGAATATTATTAAAAATCTCTATTTTGAATTATAAATAAAATTGCTCTATACTTATGTTACTGGTAAAAAGCAAGAATCAGATTTGAAATGGCAAATTAGCCTGCTGTTTAACATATCTGGTTATTTTTTAACCAAAGAAGATATTTTCCCATTTAAAACACATTTTTTGAAAAGGATTAAACATATGAATGATCATTCTTTTTTTTTTCATTTTTAAAATTTTTACAGATTGCATTTTGATTCATTGTGAATGCTCATTCTTAAAAGATCTAGAATCATGTTTTCTTACCATCCTCTAGGGTATTCTGGGTCACATGGTCAGACATCTGGCTGGCTCCCATTGGCATATATGCCACAATGTAGAAGGTGTAATTGCTGGCAGGTTCCAAGTCATCAATAATATAATGAGTTGTATCATTTCCAAGGACTACCTGATATTCTTCATTATTCAAACCTAGATAAAAGAACCTGTGTTTAAAAACTACAAATATTCAAATAAAGCTAGCAAGATCATTTTCCCTCACTATGAAACATTGGTCCTTGGGTCTATTTTCTGTTCATTTTATGACCCTTTACACAAAACCCTTTTGGGAACAGAAAGGTCTTTATTTCTAAAAATCAAGTAATTTGTCTGCTACAAATTACTAGTTTAAATTTTTCCTGAATAAAAAAAACTAAAAAAAAAAAATAATCTCTAAACTTAATTCTCTATCTAGTCAAAACCTACAACGGACACAATCTACAGTAGTAACAACAAAATACAATAACTTAGAACAGTCTAAAATTTGCTTGCTTAAACTCAGGGTTTCTTTATTTCTTTCTTCTTTTTCCCTCCCTTGTAAACATAAATGGAGACAGTAGGGAACGCAATGACTCTATTCTTTATGAAAACAAAACAAACCAAAAGTTGCCCTGCAAAAGATCTCATTTTGCCCCTAGAGATTCTATTAAATTTGACTGACACAAGTTGTTCTTTTTATTTATCCTGAAAGCAAAAGAACTGGGAGGCACAGAATGTACTTTAAAATGCTTTATCCCACAGTGAATTGTTTTTTGTCTTTTTAAGAGGAAAAAAATTCTCAGCAATTCTTAATAAAATATGCATGGCAAGGTATAGAAAAGGATTTGTCTTTGTGGGATTTAATTCCTACAGAGCAGACCTGCAAAATGGAACAAGAGCCCTGGCAGCTACTGTGCTCTACTCACAATTCACAGTAAATGCACGTCAACTTAATCAAAACTCTCTAAGGACGAGTCCCTTCTCCCCACACTGGATTTATAAACAAAACAGAAGGCAAATTCCAGTATTAAGTTTTCCCACATTTCTGAATTAACTTGATAGGATTTTAATTAGACAAGATTACAGGCATTTCACAACAGACTGGCTAATGGCTCGTTAATTAGGAACTGCATAGTACGATTTCTGACCTACCAAACAAGGTCCTTGAGTTCGAATTAAAAAGCCTTGTTCATCCCTGAATAGACCACTGAGCCGCATGCAGAGGCTCTAATGAAACAACCATAATAGCGAACAAGAGTGGTCTCCACCAAACCAGCCTTCCTTTTACCTTCCTAAATCACTAAAGAGGGAATTAACATACTCCAACATGCTCAGTTATCAGACTTCCATTCTTCTTGCTTCCATGACCCCTGATTTACATTCAAAATATTCCTTTTCAAAACAGTACTTCAAAGTGCAAAAAACAAATGGCAGTAGCAGCAACAAACCACCTGTCTCTATAGACAATTTTAATATACCACCACTCTAATGGTGTTTGGATTTGTTTTTAATGTATAGCGCATGAAAGCTAGGCTGTTTGTGGAAAGAACTAAAATTTGTACAACTTTGGCATGGTTTCTATGAAAAGTCGATGGAGAAATCTGGGATTTATAAGTAGTTTTCCTTCTAAGATTTTTGCCAAAAAAAGATATAAGGATTTAAAAAAATATATAAAAAAATGGAACCAATAATTCTAAATAAGAATTTTAAGATCCATTTGATTGTTTTATACTGAAATATCAGTAGTATCTTGTTTAATTTTCATTGTATTCCACATGATTTCAGGAAATGTTTAAAATATACAGAATCAAATATATGGAGAATTTGATGATGTTTACCTTCCACCTTAAAAATAACATGCTACAGTGTTTATAGTTTACTATATTATTTTACCAAACAGTTACACCACTTTTCCTACATAACTCAGGTCTAAATCTCAGTTAAGGAATTTATACCTTGGCTGGACTCAAATTCATAGGTAAGCCACTTTGTAATTTTTAGCAGGCAGAGATGTCTTACATTAGCTGTATTTGTTTATAAACAGAAAAACCTTAAATTATACTAACATACAAAGTGCACAACCATAGAAAATTTAGAGAAAAATACATCCACAGGCAATAGATTAGATAAATGCCATCTGGGCACAGTGGCACACGCCTGCAATCCCAGTTACTTGGGAGTTTGAGGCAAAAAGATCTGAAGTTTGAGGGTAGCCAGCTTGGGCAACTTAGAGAGATCCTGTCTCAAATCAAAAAAAACAGGGCTGGGGGTGTGGCTCAGTGGTAGAGTGCTTCCCATACAGGAGACCCTAGGTTCAATATCCAATGCCACCAAGAAGGAAAAAGAAAAGGCAGAGATAAATAATATACATATATAATATATATACATATATTATATATGCAGCCATATGTAATATAAAGCTGCAAAGGCCACAACCGGTGGGCAGATGCAGCGCGGCAAGTCTGCAGCTGTCAAAGCAGCGCTGTGGGTGGATCCGCCTGGTGTTGGCTCCCTGCGGCAGGCAGCAGGTGGGTGCTAGGTTTACCCTGCAGTCCGGCCCTCACCTGGGGCCTCAGGGTGCTTTCCAGCCCACCCTCTGACCTCAAGGGGCTCCCTCCTGGGTGGTTGGCGGGGGGTGGGGTGGGGGGGGGGTTGGGGCCACCCCCCCCCGCACCCCCCCCCCTATTGGTTTGTTCATCAGCCTGTGCTCAATAGCCATTGGCTGATCCCTTGCCCACAAATTTCAGCTAGTCAGCAACTGGGCCCATTGTCCTTTGCCCACGAAATTCGTGTCTCTCTCTCTCTCTCACATACACACACACACACACTCCCAAGAACATAGTAAACTCTTAACAAATGTTATCATTCTTTTCAAGTCCTGGGGTGGGGGCATGATACATAGTTGAGCCATACTTGTGTTTTACTTGCTCCTTTTATAACTAGTTTCCTAGTGCCATCCATCCTCTTACCCTACTTCTTAGCTAAATAAGAATTGCTTTGTGCCTATAGGTCTTATTTCCTTAAAAAAATAATTCTTTCTTCCTCCCTCTCTCCTCCCTCCCCTCCAGCAGACACGGTTCTTCTGCCTAATAAAAACTCTTGCCTGAGTTCTCGCATGTGGAGTAGTTTTTCTGGGCACTTTTTTACTTTTCACCATAGAATTTCACAAATATTTTGTGGTCTTATGTAAGACAGCATTCATTCTAAAAACAAATCTTTGATAAAAAACAGCACTTAAAAATAAAAACAATTCAAATTGCTTACCTTCTGCTTTCATGTAGTGCACGGAATAAGCAATAACCTTGTCTGAATTATAAAGAGGCCTCTCCCAAGCTAAAAGGATGGCTGAACTTGACATGGTTTCAGCATGCACGTTATAGGGAGCACTGGGTCTATCTTCAGACATTACTACAGTCAGTCTGGCTCTAGATAAAATAGATCCTTGGCTATTCTCAGCCATGCACTGATAAATAGCATCATCTTCAGGAATAATCTGATTAATTACCAATTTACTGAGGAAAGAAAAAAATTATTTATGTCCATGAAAAATTCCAAGAATGATACAAAAATAAAGTTGTTAGTGCTAAATATACTCATTTAAAATGAAGTTAAATGAGAACAAAAAACTGTATAATCAGCCCTAATTAAAACATTCTACACTAATTATTTAAAATTAATCTTTCATATTTTCTGAGTCTCTATAAGGTGACAACTTAAACCCTTTCTAAAAAATATGCTGACTTTTAATAAGAAAGTGTACTCCTCTACAATAACACTTCAATTCATACAATATTACAATGAATGCATGACATTAAGGTCACAAAAATTTTTAAGGTTTTGCTCAACATAAAGAATGCTACAAGAATTCATATTTATACTAATAAAAATCCATTCTTGAAATTCTTATATTTGAACTGTGGAGGAATTCTTAAAGAATAAATTATTTCCTTCTAATTTCCTTATGTGATGCAAGAAGGAACTGAGACCCCAAAGAGTTAATATGCTTGCTTGTGGTAACTTAGGTAGTAGTCTGCCAGGGCTAGGACCTAGGGTTTGGGGAACTGTCCAATATTTCATTGCATTATAATATACCACTTCCATGATCCACGTACAAAACACAAAAGGATCTATGGCATGTTAACGGTATAAAACTTAAATTATTATTTGTTTTAATTTAGTTTTAACTATCAGAATTATTTAGATAGTGGATATTATTATAACCATTTCACATAAAATTTACCAAAATCATTATTTCTTATAAAATATTAGCAAAATGACATAACCCACCTGTTGTACATCTTAATTCTACCATTTGAATGTATCTTCCTTCCATTTTTCAACCATGACATTTTAGGTGAGGGGATTCCTTCTGCCTGACAAACAAATCGAGCAGTGCCAGCTCGAGGCCTTGTTAAACTTTCTGGCCATTCAACAAATGAAGGAGGAGCTATTTTTAAAGAAAAAAAAAAATTTCTGTGACAGTGAAAGAAACAGTCAAGGAAGAGTACAGCAAACCAAACAACCTGCCTTTCTAAAGATGTCTGACATTCTGAGCCTTCTGTCCATATCCCCATACATACCCAGGTACCTTCTCTCTGTACTGCTCATTAGTGTCCACTTCCTCTGTGTTTCTGCTATATAAACACATCAACAGTATGCATGCCACAGGCCTTAACTGAGCCCAACATGTGGTCACTTGTGAATACATACAATCAACAGGTTCAAATTTTAGATTGTTGAGAGGTATGGATATGTGGGTAGGTGAAAAAGAGAAGAAAGGTGGCTAGCAGGTGTGAGGCCTAGGGTTTGATCCCCAGCACCACAAGAAAAGAAAAAAAAGAGGAAGAAGAGAGGAAAGATTAATAAGGAATATGCAAACAGGACAGTTTCTTCAGAATGATTCTGTAGTTATACTTTAATAAAAGAATTTAATTTTCTTCTAAAATTTATTGCTGGATTATAATACTTCTTATCAACTTTCTTATCAATGCGACAAAACTCAAGAATAAGACATGAATGAAATAAAATGGTAAATGTTAAAATGTAAGATTCTCCTGATTACAGATTAAAGAATACATACCTAATACAGTTAAAGTTGCCATGGCAACAGTGAAGTTGCGTGTGCCAGGGGTAGTAGCCCGACAAACATACACTCCAGCATGTTGCAACTTGACATCAGATATCATGAGATTACCATTTCCAAGCACCCGAGTATTAAAGACATCAATGGACTTGTGATCTATTCCAAAGAGAATATTTCAGCTAAAACAATATAACATATAATCCAAAATTGTGCCAAAAGATGACATTCCAATCATGAAAAGTATAAAAATTATCTATAGTAAAATCTCTTATTTATGTGCTGAAATGCCGGAAAGAAGCCATTCAATTCCAATTGCCAAAAGTGTTTTATTTATAAAAAGAACATTTTAACCTTTTTTTGAATGAACAAGTTTAAGGAAGAGACACACACACATTCAGAGAAGACTTACCAAGACGGCTCCAAGAAATGATTGGTTTGGGATTTCCTGTAGCCATGCATTCTAAAACAACAGTCTGATGAAGAGACATTGTTATGTTCTGTGGACCTGCTACAATGGTTGGTGTGTGGAAGGATTTAGACTCCTTTGCTTTGGGTAGGAAAAGACAGAATTCAAAAATAAATGATAAATAAAATATAAGTGAAACACATTAAAACATCAATTATTTTTTTAAACATTATATTTTTATAACTTTGTTTTATTTTTTAATGTGGTGCTAAGGATTGAACCCAGTGCCTCACACATGCTAGGCATGTGCTCTACCACTGAGCTACAACCTGCCCCAAAATATCAATTCTTTTTTTTTTTGGTACTAGGGATTGAACCCAGGGGCACTCCACCACTGAGCCACATCCCCAGCCCTAATTTGTATTTTATTTAGAGACAGGGTCTCACTGAGTTGCTTAGGGCTTCGCTAAATTGCTGAGGCTGGCTTTGAACTTGCGAACCTCCTGCCTCAGCCTCCCAAGTGCTGGGATTACAGGCGTGCGCCACAGTGCCCGGCCAAAAACATCAATTCTTACTCACTTTTTATAAACAGGAAACTTCTTTAATCTTTATTGAGATATAACTCATATGACATACAATTCACCTACTTGAAGTGTGTAATTCAATGGTTTTTAGAATTTTCAGATTATGCAACTATTACTACAGTTAATTTTAGGACATTTTCACCACTCCAAAAGATACCCATAACTATTAGTAGCCGCCCTTCAATCTTCTCTCTATGTAGTCTTATCTCAATTTATCAATTTTCTATTTCTTGGGACTTGCCTATTTCTAGACATTTTACGTAAAAGAAATCTTAAAATATATGATATTTTGTGACTGGCTTATTTCCACTTAATATAATGTTTTAAGGTTCACACATATTGCTGTAGCATGTATCAGTACTTCATTCCTTTTTCCTGAATAATAACAGAATAATATTCAACTTATGGATAAAACCTATTTTCTTTTTCCATTCACCAGTTGATGGACACTTTGTTACTTCCATATCACTCATTTTTAATTGAGGCTGAAACATCATTTAATTTGCATCAATCTTGGTAAGAATTTATGTGACAGTGGGAAATTAAGGAAGAAAGTGCTTTTGTCTTGATTTTTCATGCCAAAAAGTTAACAGAAACTAAAATTAAAGCACAGCATAAAATATATTAACTTCAGTCTCAATGTTTTTCAAAAAGTTTTTTAAACCTTAAAAGCTGTTTGAGGAAGTAATGCCTCTTATAAGAACAAACATTCATGCTGGGCGCAGTGGCACATGCCTGTAATTCCAGCTATTTGGGAGGCTGTGGCAGGAGGATTCAAAGTTCCAGGACAGTCTCACAATCTGGCAAGACCCTGCCTCAACATAAACAAAAAGAGCTGGGGACGTAGCTCAGTAGAAGAGCACCCCCAGATTCAATCCCCAATACTAAAGACGTAACGGGGAGGGAGGGAGGAAAGGGAAAGATGACTAATGATTAAAGATGTCTTTAAACTGGGCATGGTGGCACATGCCTAAAATCCCATGAGTTTAAAGATAGCCTCAGCAACTTAGTGAGGCCCTAAGCAAATCAGCAAGGCCCTGTCTCTAAAAATTAAAGCAAGGTCTGGGGATGTGGCACAGTGGTTAAGTACACCTGGGTTCAATCCTTGGTACCAAAAAAAGTGTCTTTAGTTCAGGTTTTTTTCCTTTATATTCAAATTTAATTATTTTAAATTAAAAACTAGCATCTCTCTATATAATTCCATTGTAATAAATTATATATGCCTTTTTTCATAGTCATCTCAATATAGTTTCCCTTCTACCTATATTCATGTATGGCCAAATACAAAAAATTAAATTCACTTAATATTAACAATAATAATTTCTGGGCACTAAGAACTAGGATGGTATTTTAAACTTTTATTTTTATACTTTTTCCATGGCTTAATTGAAAAATATTATAAGCATTACTTTTTATAACAAACATGCAGTGTTTGTACAAATGTAAATTATTTCTCCTAAAACAACAAAAGAATAATAGACTATAAACAAATATCTTTACTGATAATAGACAACTGATGAAAACATGATTGTTATGTTCTTTTTATGTATCTTATGCTTTTAAAAACAAAAGTGAAATATTTATAAAACAACTACTCAATCTTTCTTAAATTTGACATTAAACAGGTCTAGAGGAATAGCTCAGTGGTAGGGCACTTGCCTAGCATTTGTGAGGTCCTGGGTTTGATCTCTAGCACCTCGAAAAGAAAAGGTAAACCGGACATAGTGGCACACACCTATTATCCCAGTGACTCAGAAGGCTGAGGCAGGAAGGTCCCAAGTTCAAACCAGCCTCAGCAACTCAGCAAGGCCCTAAGCAACTTATTGAGATCCTATCTCAAAATAAAAATATAAAAAGGATGGGGGATGTGACTTAGTGATTAAGCATCCCTGAGTTAAATGAATGAATGAAAGAAAAAAAGAAAGCAAGCAAGAAAGCACACACACACACACAACAAGGTGACATCCATAACATAAGTAGCCTGGGAAAGCAAAGTTCCTTACTAGATAAAAATGACCATTTTCCAAACAGATTACAATAATTTAAATGTAATTAAAATACCGCTTATGGCATACAACTAGAGGAGAAAAAGTAGTAGAGGGGTTAATAAGACTTGAAAAGTCACTTTAGTGAGGTACCTGGAATCACCGTCAGAGAGGCCTCCACACTCTTGCGTCTGTGAGCTACAGCAGCAGCAACACAACGATAATTCCCAGCATCCCTCAGACCAACATCATAGATCTGCAATACTCCCGTGGGTAGGGCAGTTATCCTGTTATGAGAAGAATTAAATAGTTGAACATTTTGTAGATTTTTTATTTTACTTAATACATCTATGACAGGAATCTATACACTAACTATTTTACAGTCCTACAAGCAATACTTTAAAGACCTTTAATTTTGTTTCTTGTAGTACTAGGGACTGCACTGAGGGGTATTCTACCACTGAGCTACATCCCCAGTCCTTTTTATTTTTAGACAGGGTCTTGCTTGGTTGCTGAAGCTGGTCTGGAACCTGCAATCCTCTTGACTCAGCATCCCATGTGGCTGGAATTACAGGCATGTACCAGCAAACCCAGTGACCATTTAAATTATTAATTTGGCCTGGGGATGTAGATCAGTGAAATGACCCTTGCCTAGCATTCACAAACCCATATGTTCAATCCCCAGCACCACAAAAACAAAACCGAAAATCAAACATTACCTTGATTCCGTTGTTTTCATTTGGTTCTCTAAAACATAAATAATTCTGCACAATATGGTTTGTGAGATCTGTCAGTCAAATGTTACAAAGAGGGTTCCATTCGACATTCTAGTTTAGATTGAGCTAACTGATGGCCCACTGTTCAGTATGATTTGTTTTCAAATACTGATTTTTCACTTATTAATATCTGTGTACTAAGGTTTATCCAGATGTGTGTTTTTTTTAAATGATAAAGCACTTCTTTGAATAACTTTTTCCATTTTAGTGCTCTGCCATTTTTTTTTAACATTTTTTAGATGTTGATAGACCTTTATTTTTTTTTCATGTATTTATATGTGGTGCTAAGAATCGAATCCAGTGCCTCACACATGCTAGGCAAGTGCTCTGCCACTGAGCCACAACCCCAACGCAGTGCTCTACCATTTTAACAAACAATTTTTGCCTCTTTAGAAGCAGGAAAGAAATTCAACTCTTACAAGTTGCTACCAAATTCTTAATCCTTAAACCCCAGCTACTCTCAGAGCACAGGTATGGGCACATGTGTGTGTACACGTGTGAGTGTATATGCATAGTAGATGGGAACTGGAAGGTGGAAGGCAGATGCAGCAGTGGGCAGCTACCAGGGCATAAAGGGAGACCACTCTTCCCAGCACTGAAAGTGTAATTTGATTTCCTAAAGCCTTGGATTGCAATTCAAATTCTCACTCAAGTTCAGTTAGAAGAAATGATCTAGGAAAGCAGTAGGATAATCTGTTTGAATTGTATTTATACAAGGAACCCTGTCCCATTCCAGAAATTAATGGTGTAATTCTCTAAGTTTGAAATGTCTTGGAAGGTCAGTTATTGCCACCCTTAATGAAAATGAACTGCTCAACAGTCCTTTTCCCTCTATCATCTCATTTGAAGTTGTCATTATTCCTGTGTCACCTCCATAGATAAAAAATACATTTACCTGTCCATAGTTATAGGTAGAGTTGTCCGATTAAATTCCCATGTTATAACTGCAGGAGGGTTTGAGGAAATCTTACATGCAAATCTAGCAACTCCACCTTCATGGACCTCAGTGGAAATAGGCTGAACTTCAAATGCAGAAATAGCTATAGGATAAAATTCAGCAAATTAAGAATGAGCACATGACAACTATACTCAGAAATAACATTACACTAAATAGTATTTACCAGACGTGAATTACTGCTCATGTATAAGATAAACCTAACTTAACTAGTACAAAGATAATTTAGTGAATAATTTTGGTAAAAAACCTCTGGGTAGTTGCCTAACTTAGGTAGTCTGGTCTTTCCCAGAATTAAATTCTAAAAAAGTTCTCAAGAAACCACCCACTTGGAGAGAAAAGATTAACACAACTGAAATGCAAATAACAGTTAATTACCTTCATTACATACCAAACTGTAGGATACAAATACTACTGTAAATCAGAGGAAAGAGGAATGAAGACAAGCTAGTCAGGTAAAAACCATTTATAGGAATTTTCTGAATTGGTTTTTGAAGAATCCATTGGGTTCAGATGAAAGTGTGAAAGCATGACATTCCATGTGAGAGGAATACCATGAAGACAAGACCATAGGTAAAAACTGCAGCTTGTGTTCACAGGACTGTGAGGAGACAGCCAGGACTATCCATACAGTATTCCCAATTAAGGGCTCAGGAGGAAGCTGAAGGAAAGTAGAAATAAGATTTGTACTATGGTACAAATTAAAGTATCACTAAAAATTTCTGAGCAAAGGAGTATCATGAAAATAGTAATACCTGGAAAAAATTAATCAGGAATGGATTTAAAAAAGGAGTCCCAAGTCTAAAGCACAATAAGCTGTTAAGGAAGGACAGACCTGAGTTGGTGGCAGTGGGGATGAAGAGATCCTAGATACCTTAAAAAAAAGAAAGACTTGTTTCTTCTTGGACACAGATACATTCCTCTGTGCTTGGATTCAGATGAAGTTGGTATTAATGGGACAAAATGAGAAAGACGACAGAAAAATGGTGCATCTGATAAATAAAATTTAGAGAAACTCAAATGACTATTTTTATACTCATGTATTTCCAAAGTGGAGATAAATCTAAGTGTTGATATTTTCTTCAGAAGAGTGGTAATTCTTTACCACTCGAGGCAGGCCGCCAATCTAGGTAATGGTGTGGATTCTCTTCCCTTGTATACAAAGAAAGGGCCCAAGCATACTCTCATAGTCTTATTCCCCTTCCTCAGACCCTAATTTTTTTAAAAGCACTTAGAGTTTATTAATAAAGAAATCATGAAGAAAATATCAAAGGGGCTAAACTTAAGCTTCATTAGACTGGAAAGGGTAAAAGGTCATAGATGACTAACAGATTCTCCCTTGGACGTGACTTCATTTTTCTGTAGGTAGATTACAGGCCTTTTAGAGGTACAGGACAGGGCAGTGAAAACACCCTCAGGAGGACCTACTTTCCAAAGGGGTGAAGTGGGGTAATGAACCACTTTGTGGATATGACAAAAAATTCTGTTTCTTCAGGAACAGCAAGCCCACACACTACTATTGTCAGTGGAGCCTCAAAGTCAAAACCATTTGAAAATAGCCATCATGGGCCTTTTTCATTTTCTTTTCTCAACTGTATAGTGTTTTCCAGAAGCAACAGGATGGTGGTACAGCAATAGCCTAAATGCAGAAGCAGAAACGTACGAGAATTCAGCTGTCTTCTATTAAGTTGAGATTTGCACAAATGTAATACAACTCCTCTTATTAGTTTTTTCTTTTAGAAAATGATTATATTAATGTGTTACATTAATATGTAGTGAATCAGTGTTTTCATTTCAAATGAATAAATTTTTCATTTCTAGTCTAAAATGTTTAATACTAAGATCAATAGATATAAGCTACAAAAATAAGTTTCTTGTCCTAAAAAAAATTTAAGAGTATAAAGAGTAAGAATAAATTATTTTAGAATCACTATTCAAGAACATCAAATTATAAGGAGAAAAAGGAATACACATACTGTTGGTGGGATTATAAATTAGTACAGCACTATGGAAATCAGTATGGAGTTTCCTCAAATGACTAGGAATGGAACTAGGGAATGAAATGACCAAATTATGTTTTGTGCATATACTAATGTCAGAACAAATCCCACTATTATTATGTGTAATTATAATTAAAAATTAATTTTTAAGAAGAATTTTAAACTTTAAAAATCAATACAGTTTTTCCTTTTAATTGCCTCTGTAATCACCAGGATGTTTGTCTATGAACATTATAATTCTGGACTGAATCTATGGACCACCACTGCTGTTCATCTACTAAAGAATTAGGAATATTCACCTTCAAAATATCAGCTTTACATTCAGAGCAATCTGGTTTTTCAGAAACAATGTAAGTTTTTCTTTTATAATTAACTAAACTTACATTGAATACATTCATTTTCTCAGCATTAGAACCTAAATTTCCCTAAGCTTAATTCCTGCTTCATGAAGTATTAAGTGATCTCATTGGTGCCACATTTACCTTTTCCATGTGTGAAGGGGTGATCTTTGGTGATAGTCCCTGGTAATCCAGTTTATATTCAATCACAGAGTTAAAATGGGAATTTTACCATATCTTTCCCAGCCTTTACCTTCCCAAATTGAAATATCTCATTCAGTTTAGCATTTCTTCATAAAGCAGAAGCTCTTCCATGACTATCCATTTGAACAATTCCTTCTTCCTTTGCCCCCAAAATGGATCAAATGCCCAGTTCAATATGCTCTGCCATATCTTCTTTCCATCCCTAATAATCTTTTGTTCAATTATCATATATAGCCTTAAATCTGGAAAAACTGCTTTAATAATATCTCCCCTGCCAGCAAAGTCGCCCTCCAGAGTAAGTGTCATAAAATACGAATGTGATGTGTGTTGCAGATGATTTAACTGTTTGTTGCAGAACTCAACAGCCTTGTACTCAACCTCTTATGCTTATGTTTTACTAACAATGAACTGTTTATAGTTCTCTGAATACACTAGGACACCTCACACCTGGAGCTTTCATGACAAGTGCTCCTCTCTCAAATGCCCTAGGTCCCTTTGCCAAACTGATGAAATCCATCATGGTTTAAAGCCCAATCAGTGCACTTCTCCCATGTCTTCTGGAAGTTGTTCCTGACCCTCTTGTCTGCAACCTTGTACTGCAGACCTTCACTGCTGCTTTATCATACTATTACGGGTTTAGTATCCCTCATCTGAAATGCTTGGGACCAGATATATTTTAGATTTTGGAGTTTTTCAGATTTTTGGAATAATTATATAGGTGTTACCAGTTGAACATACCTAATTTTACAATCCAAAATCTCCAACTTTTTGAGAAGTTTTGTATTTGGGAGCATTTTCAACCTCAGATTTTCAGATTAGGGATGCTCAACCTGAATAATCACCTATTCACAAGTCTTTACATAGGGGTTCTACACTATGAGTTCATTGAAAGATAGAAATGGGTCACAATTTTTGCAGAATCCCTTAAAACAAAGAATGGCATAACAGACTTGGCTACAAAAAAGGTGTGCTGAGGGGCTGGGGTTGTGGCTCAGTAGTAGAGTGCTTGCCTGGCATGTGTGAGACACTGGGTTTGATCCTCAGCACACACATAAAAATAAATTAAGTAAGGTATTATGTCCTTCTACAACTAGTTAAAAAAATGTTTGCTGAACTGAACTGAAATTTTGGGACTTCTCCAATTCTACTAGGTCTTTAAGCACAATAACTAGAATTTTAAGGAGTCTAGTACAAATACCAAGTCATGGGATGACAAGAAAATCATGCTTTTTATTATTTTTTGTTGCCCAAAAGATGCCAAATATTTTAGCTGCAAGATTTTTTAAAAATTTTTAATATTTATTTATTTGGTACTGGGACTGAACCCAGCCCCATGCCACCACCACCACTTTTTGAGACAAGTTCTCACTAAGTTACTTAGGGCTTAAGTTGCTGGTGCTGGCTTTGAATTTGCAATTCTCCTGCTTTAGCTTCCTAAGTAGCTAGGATTACAAGTGTGTACTGTGGTGCCCAAGAGCTGCATGATATTTAAAGACAAAATCTGTTCCAACTATATCGAAGGAGTTTTATGAAGATTAAGCCAATATATTGAGGGCCCTTAATTAGTATTATAATGCTTTTTTTTCTTCTTTTTTTGCCATGTTGAGGACTGAACCTGGGCCTTGCACATGCTAGACAAGTACTCTACTAAAGAACCACACCCCTAACCCATAAGCTTTTCATAAACGCTGTGATTATTAAGAATAAAAACCATTATTCTGTTGTCTTGAGTAATGCCCTTCCAACCACTTAGGCAACTAAATGTTGCCTTTTACTCTGAATCTCATCTAACCAAACAACATGCCTCAGAACCACTACCTTTTCTTTAAGTAGTCTCCTTTTTCCCTCAAATTGATAAATCTATGACATCCTTGAGATATGTGACAACCAAAACCTGAACTAGGGGTTAGGGATGTGGCTCAGTGGCACAGCAACTATCTGTTCAGCATGACAAGGTCGCAAGTTCAATCCTCAGCACTAAAAAAAAAAAAAGAGAACCAACTTTATATTTTAGGTGAAAGGGCTAGAACCTAAGAGTCACACAATTCTGTGTTATCATTTGGACATGAAATATCTCCCAAAGATTCGTGTGTTGAGGGCTTGGGCACAATGCAGCCATGTTCAGAGGTGGGCCTCTTGGGAAGTGACTGGTCATGAGGACTGTGACCTCATGAACAGATTAATCCACTGATGGATTCATAATCTGATGGTATTATTGAGAGCTGGCAGAACCATAGGAGGTAGGGCCTAGCTGGAGGGAGTGGGGTTCTTGGGGGGCATGCCTCTGGGGACTGTATCCTAAGCCCCTTCTGTTTTCTCTGCTTCCTGGCTGCTGTGTGAGCTGCATTGCTCTGCCACGCCCTCCTGCCACGACGTCCTGCCCCATGAGAGGTCCAGAATAAATGCAGCCTGCTGCCCATGGACTGAAAATCTCTGAAACCATAAGCCAAAACAAATCTTTCCTCTTCTAAGATGTTTTTTTCAGGTATTTTGTTCCAGCAATGAAAAAGTGATTAACACAGAAAGAAAAATGGACGTATCTTCTAACCTACTAAGGGTATTCCTATTCTGCTTTTCAGCAAGATACAAAAGCGGTTTTAAGGTATGTTTTTAATCCTAAAACACACTTTTATATGTCTTTTGGTACCTTTTGAGAAATTAAAAGGTAGATAGATAAATAATATTGCCCAGAAAATATCAAGCCAGAGAGTGCTTAGGATCCTCATCAGTATCTTGGAGACAAAGAAAAAGAGGCAACTATGAGTCAATGGTGAAAGTAAGAAATCCCTCGTTCTGTTTATAATTTCTTCATTTGGACACCAGCCCCATCCTCTTCTCTCAACACTCAATTCATCACATATCTGTCTTTTCTCTATCTTGTATTTTCAAACTCTTCACCTGGCTCCTTCCCCTCAACATATCAAAGAATTCAAGTCTCGCAAACTCCAGACAAAATAGAGACAACTCCAAATCTCCTTATATTTATTCACATATCTATTTAGCAGTTATCTACTCTCTACACCCCATGGATTAAAACTTCTCTAGTTTATACTAGCTATCTCCCTTTTCTCTTCTCTGAATGCAGACCTCAAACAGAATCTGCATTCTTCCACTATTATTTTATTGAAATAGTGTCTACAATACTATGTACTCGTGGTACTCCTTTAATTTCTCTCACCCTTCCTGTCTCCCTTTTCAGGGGCTTGCCTCCTCTACTGCCCCTCCTCCCAGAGATTCTCTGTTCTTTTCTCTCTCCACATTCTCCTTTGGTGATCCATCTACTGTTGGTTTCATCCACATTGCTGATGATTCCCCCAAAATACATCTCCAGCTCAAATCATTCTCTCATATATTTACACTGATGGTTTCAAATGCCTACTGGACATCTTCACCTGGTATTTTGTAAGAGGCACCTCAAACTCACACATTCAAAATGAATCCTCCTTCTCTGAACATGTATCTCTGCCTAAGTTGTGGCACACCACTATCCAGAGTTAACTCACTTGAGCTAGACTGGCTTTCCACATTTCCTTGGATCACCTGTTCCCAGTGATTTAAAGTCCTAAATATATGTCAAATCCATTCCTTTGTATTCCTGTCCCAACATCTCTAACCTGAAGCTCCAACAGCCTCTTATCTGGTCTCTCTGTTTTCTTTTCCCCCTTCCCCACTTCAAAAACATACTTCTGACATACACCAGTGTTTGATTGACTGCATCTGCTTCACAAGTGGCTTTTACCCAATAATTTGAAGGCTTCTATAGGTCAGTCCACTACTTCTGAAACCAAAAGAGGAATAATCTTGCAAAACTGTGATTCTGATTTAAATGCTGTCAGAAAGCATGTCTTAGCAACCCTCCTTTTAAATCTTTAAGCTGCTAAGCCTTTTTATTAGAAAAAAAGGAATGCATGTATCCTTGCTACCACAAGAAGAACAAATATTATTCTATATGGCAAATATATATTTTTTACTCTTTTTGGGTAGTCTTAGCAGATTTGTTGGCTAGCTTTGGGGATGGGGAATAGTTTGGCATTAGTTATTTCAAAATCAAACTGTTTAGATAGCAAGCATACAATGATAATAAAACAATAGATCTTATATAAGAACAGTATCTCTGCTACTAAAGATATTTGGGAAAACTGACACAAAGGGGTTAATTTCCATTAATGATATATAACTATTAATCTTACTGTCTTAACAATCACACCATGCATCTACTTTGTAGTTAATCCATGCTGACAGGCTCTGAATCATGCAATTCTTCACAAATAATGGGCTAGATTGTGTCCCCAACCTAGAGGATTCTGATTACATTAATTTGCATTAATACATTCAATAAATACTGAATTCAGTCCTAGGACATTCTGGGTGCTAAGGAGTCAATGATGAGAAAAATAAGAGGCTCTATTCTCAGGGATATTTCGTCTGGTGAAAGGCATTTAACTGAATTATTTTGTGAGTACTGTGATAAATGCTATGAAGGAGAAGTATAGAGCATTAATTGTAACCGGTTATATGCAACTTAATAATGACAGAAATAACCATAAATTAACATTTTATTGCTAGGTACTGCATTAAGTATATTATATATTCTAGTTTATTTCATCCTCAAAGCTATTATTATTCCAATTTTCAGTTAAGGAAACTGAGGTACAAGGGAATTAAGCAACTTGTTCAAGGTTTTTCAGCCAGTTGAGTGGTGATGCTGGGATCTGAATCTAAGCAATCAATTTTCAGAAACCCTATTTGAATTCTCTTACGGGTAATAAAATTTTGAGATGTGCAGTGTTTGTGGAAGATAAAAATCACACATTCTACTTCCAAGGAATTCTGCTCAGTCCAAGTTGAAATGCACTGGCTTTCTAGCTGGGTAAGAACATGTGTTAAATTCCTAAATTTCCAAAACAGAATATCTTTAAATTCCTGCTTACTAGGATTTAGAAGATAAGGTTTTTATATCTTTCTTACAAAGAAAAGCATGTAAACAGAATTAAACTACCTCAGTCTAAAATTTAAGAATCAAATACGTTTTCAAGAAACAAATCTATTTTTATATAACAGTCTATATAATGAGAATATGAGTTTTTCCTTCATTGTTATTCTCCTAGTTCTAAATCCACATACACTTCAATCATCAAAGAGCCAGGTACCAAGACAGTGAGTGTGTGCAGAAAGTAGGGAGATGGCTAAGAGGCTATTTAAAACAGAGCAGAGAGATCTGCATTGGGCTTGAGTGATGGCAGCAATAACAGGAAAAGAAGTGAGGGCATGTACAAGAGGCACTATACAGTGAGGTGGGGTTTGCTTTCCAGGGTGAGGATTGAACCTCCGGTTCTGAAATCTTTGGTTCCTGTAACTAGAAGGTTGGGGGAGCACTGTGGCGATGAAAGAGAATGGGAGGACAGACCAGGTGGCTGGTGAATAAGCATCACCAACTCTCATCTATCAAAGTGAGAAGAAATGGGACATATTAAGGAAGAAAGTAAAACTGTAAAATCAGGTCAGAGATAAATAATATAAATAAACAACTTCAAATATCCATTTATCTTGTTTTTTTATTAACAGCTCAGCTGTTAGGCTGCCATTAAGATTTTCAGAGAGACATCCTTGGGTCTTTATCATAGCAACTTATAAAAAGAGCCATGTATAATATTTAAATGAGCAGAGAAAAGGATTTCCTACTTAGGAGGTTCTGCAAGAATAAGCTTAGAAAGAATGGGGCTTACTGTTTTTCCAATTTTAGGGTGTATGTGTGTTGGAAACTGAACTCAGGACTTAACACTAGTAATTATTCTCATTTCTTGATAGAAGTAAATAATAGTAATAATAGAAGTAAAAGTAATAGAAAATTGAAGTAAAGGAGTTTTTTGCTTTATTTTGTTTTTTAAAGCAAAGGCTAAGTAAAATCTTGGCCTCAGCTAGTTGTTTTTTTTTTTTCTTTAGAAAATAAAGAACAAAATCAAGAACATGGCATAATTTAAGTGTACACAGGGAGGCAATACAATAGCATAGTTTTGCAGGTAGCAATGCAGATACTAAAATCCATAAATCTGAGTTAGAACCACAGCTTTGCATTCATGAGCTGTGTGCCTCAAAAAGAGTATAATACTACTTTTTGGCTGGGCACTATGGCACATGTCTGTAATCCCAGTGACTCAGGAGGCTGAGGCAAGAGGATCCCAAGGGAGAGGCCAGCCTCAGCAATTTAGCAAGGCCCTAAGGAACTAAATGAGGACTTGTCTCAAAATGAAAAATAAAAAGGGTTGGGAATGTGGCTCAGTGGTGAAGTACCCCTGGGTAAGGAGTCCCCAGTACTACTACTATTAGTAATAATACTTTCCAAGCATATTTAAAGAATAACATTAAAAGACACATTTTTTGACAGTGCTAGCGATTGAACCCAGGGCTTCACACAAACATCCCCAGTCCTATATATGACATTTGCTATGTGTATACACACATGACACAAGAGTGCTGGCATGTACGTCGGTCCTGCTTGGCACCTAATAAACTCCTAGTAGTGGTGCAGGAGGTGGTAATAGTGATAGCACGTCTCACTATGAATGCACTAGTTTTATGTTCAGCACAATGACTCACAGAAAGTCAAAGGATGCAGTGACCCTTATGCAATAAAAATAAACTTTAAAGCCTGAACAAAGGCAGAAGTATTCTAAGATCTAATTTAGTTTTTACATAAAGGTACATAAAACGCAGAGAAACAGAAATCATTTTTCCATTTTGAATGTGTACAGATAAATTATTTGAAGAGGATAAAATTCACTACTTCAATGATGCAGTTCTAGAAGATAGATTACAAAGAGGTAATAAGTTTGGATCTCTAGAAGTAGGAGTCTATCTAGTTGCTTTAATTTTCTTTTCTTATAGATTTCCTAGAAAATGCATAATTAAGAAAAAGCGGTGATATTAAATATATGCCTCTATGGGGTCCAAGCTGAAGAGAGAGTTTGCGTAAATTATTTGTTGCTACTCCACTTCCTGATGAAATCCCTCATCCTTAGTTTTTATCTGCCTTTTCCACTCCTTTTAAGCTCTTAACTCTTTGGGCAGATGTCACCTGTGATCCACAGATGCTTGATTTACTCCCTAAGCAGTGACTTAAACCTGGAAATTAAAAGAAAAAATTCTGAATAAAAGCATTTTTAATTTTAAAATATAAGATTTTGTATTGAAACTTAGAAACTTTAGAAGAGCATGCAAATATGAAATATTTACTCTATACCATGCTAGTCTTAAACTTTGTTTTCCGGTAAGTATTTTTCTACTTTGTTTTTCTGTTTGTTTGACTTATTTGGTTTGATCTGGTTTCCCTAGCCCTAAGGAATCAAACACAGAACCGTGAGCATGCTAGGTAAGTATTCTATCACTGAGCTACATTCTCAGCCCTGTTCTGATTTGTTTTTTTTAAGTGCAACATTAAATGGAATAAATGAATATGTCCTTCACAATGAATGCTTGAACCTTTTAAAAAATCTTACTTTGCAAACTTTTTTCAGCATTATCATAATGTTTTGTACTTATTTAAACAAGAAACCGCGTTGTATCCTTATGCAAATCTCAGCTTACTTCCTATGTAGACTTTGCTTCTGCCAGTTAGGTATGATTTTACAAGTCCACAGCCTCCTTGTGAAACCTGACCTCTTTTTTCCCTCCACAGTCAGTGCTAACATAAACCAAGAGCTCCACAAGAAGTCATTAAAGCTGTGCTGTTAAGAGGCCAGAGCTCTATAAAATAGGCAAGAAACAAGGTCTCAAGAAACATTCGCTATCCTCAAAAACAACCTTGCAAACACAATAAATGTAAGTGCCTATTTTATTTGTGACTTCCTCCTCTTCACCTGTCTACTTAATCGTTTGCCTCTCTGATTTACAGTCAGGAACAAGAAAAAAAAATTCCAAACATTATCAAAGCTGCTCAGATGAAAATGTTCTCCAAACTTTTATTTAGTCAGAAAGCAATACATATATGATTCTACATTGGAAAAAATATGACTAAATGAATATATCAACTCTGGTTTGCATATTATAGTAATTCAATAAATATTAAATGTTATTCATGCTTCTAAAAGATTGCAATGAATAAAATAATACATGCTGATTTTAAAACCAATAAAAAATTGTGGATATACAATCTGTAATGACCTACCATCCAATAATTTTTAAAAAGTTCACAGATAATTCCTTAATGTAAAAAAAATTCTAAATTGCATAAAAAATATTCTTTTACTAAACAGGGTTTAAATCAGTGGTCCTGTCACTCTGTGCAGCTCAAGGCCTCACAGCTGGTGAAGGACTGCCACTGCCACACCCCCTCCCTGGGGAATCCTAAATGGCAGAGGAACATGGCCAGCAGTCACGTTCCAGTGCTTCTGTTCTGTTTCCACCACCTCTTAGACACCAGTCAATAGCTTTGGGAAATGTGTAAGGAGCTCATCAAAAATACAGAGCCAGGCATGGTAGCACATGCCTGCAATCCCAGACTCAGGAGGCTGAGGCAGGAGGACAGCAAGTTAGAGATCAACCTCAGAAATTTAGCAAGACCTTGTCTCAAAATAAAAAATAAAGAGGACTGGAAGATATAGTTCAATGGTAAAGTGCCGTCGGGTTCAAGCCCCAGTGCAAAACAAAACAAAGATTTCCAACACTGGCTCTCAAATGCCCATAATTTCAGAGTTCATTGCTAAGTTTTATACATATTAAGTTATGTCACTGGCCTTTCCAACCAGCCATGCATTTGTCTACTTCAGACGTTTCTTGTCAAAACCATTGCAACTTCTTGCCTTATCAGATCTGATCTCATTTTAAGTCTTTGAATTTGAAGACTGACTTGCAACTGAACACGAAGTAAAACTGAGAGATCTGGTCTCATCACTTAATGAAACCATGGGGGTATCAGCAGGTGAAAACCAACCAAGAAATAAGTGTCAAAATGAAACTGAAAACTTTTTATATCCTTAAGATTAGGCAAGAAGCTATTCATACTTTTCTCCTGTTACTTAAAAGAAGAAAATCTCATCTGTTTAATAAAAATCAAGGAACAAGAAGACAGATGTGACCACTATATCCTCGATGTCAATTCCTTTGTCCCGCTGTACCAAGTGTCTTACAGCTATTCTGTAAGTGGTCTATGAACTCACTTCTAGTGAGCATGTCATTCTGCTTCAATGTGTGGCAATGCTGACAACCAAGAGCTACTACATACATGTTTACTTTTCAAAGAAAATGTTTAGATTAAAATATGTGATCAAATAAATATAAATAAAATGAAGGTTAGAAACTTTGCACAAACTTGGAAGCAGGGGCTTTCAGAAATGTACCTACATGTAAAGATTTCACAAACTAGATTATTTTCCAGTGTATTCTTACTGTATTCAACTTAAAAGGCACCTTTAATAACACTGAGAATCCTTTGCATCTTGGATATTTCATTAACCTCACTCTGCCAAATGCCAGACCGGGCTCAATTCATTTGGTTGGAAAGAGAATGACACAAAGCTCTTCAAAATTCCCTCCGACAGCTGGGTCACTGCCTGCTGTTCAGCAATTCTCTTACTAAGCTCTTGTAATGATTAGTTTAAAATTTCCTAACTCTCCAATTTATTTAGGTCCTCAACCTCTTCCATCCTAGATTGTGAATTCCTTGAGTTCAGAGAACATGTCTTACTTGTCCTAGGAGTCAGAACAGTGCCCTGCATACAACAGGCATCCAATAAAAGCTTACTAAATGAACTCAAGAACCCACATTACCACCTCACTCAGACTCCTAATAGAAAACCTTGCTTCTTACCTTCCCTGAAAAGAGTATTAACAGAGTTTGGTTATATTACTTTCTACTGTATAATCCTGGGCAAATGCATGTAAATGTTTTGTTCACAAAGTATGGTTCGGAAAAGGTAACACATGTTAAGTACTTAACACGGCGCCTATAACAGTAAAAGCACTCAATATATTTTAGCTATTTTTATCATTTTATTAGACACAAATACCATTACTTTTCCTCCTCAATGCTGGGGATCAAACCCAGGGCCTCACACCTGGGCAAGAGTTTAACACTGAGCTACAATCTCATGATCCCACCATCAATATTTTTTCTTATCACCTCAACTCTCCCTCTTTAACTAGCTTTTCTTCCTTCATGCCTGGTTCTCAGGAAGAAGCAAACATTCTACCCTCTCCTGTCATTCTTAGTCCTACCCATGCATACCTGCTCTAGGCCCCTGTTCCATGTATTATTTCCATTCTCTTGCATCACTCTTTACTACCTTCTTCATCAGTGCCTATGTTTTCCCTGTCCTAAAGTGGGGCATCTACTTCTCAGGCCAAGCAAACATTCAAACAATCTCTCTTTGGTCACTTTAGTTCTTCTTGAATGATTTCACCCACCCATTCCTTATTTCTGCTCAGTGAGGCAGGATGGAGACTGAAAGGTAGAAGAGCTGCAAGTGTATCTACATGCAGGATTCAGAAACCTCCTGAGAATGGGTTTTTCCTGAGAGAAGAAGTAGTGTTCAAGAGTTTGATTCAAAAACAATATGCCAATTTGGGTGGGGTATTGTGTTTTGAAATTATGGCTGCTTGACTCTCAAATCAGGTCAGTCATCAGGCCTCCTGAATCATTCAGTATCAAGGAGGAAGAGGACAGAAGTAGTGGGGGAGATGCATCTGGGGTATTGACTACATTAGCTATGGAAAGTTATAACAAGACCAGTTCCAGTGGGAGAAAATAGGAGCAGAGAAACACAGGTGTGTCCACTATTCGTGGTTACTAAAGTAAAAGTTCCAGAAAGAAACACAGGAAATGTTGTTCTCTTTCTCTTCCCACCATTGGGCCTGACCACTCTAAAAACAAATTGGCAACGCTCTTGTTAGCAATCAATGCCATTACTTCCAGTTCTAAGGGAGGAAATCCTCTTCCAACTTGTTAGCATGGGACATATGGAGTAAATAGTTACTGCTCTAGCTACAGCGATCAGATCATTACAAAGATGACTCAACAAGGATAATCTCAACCCTCAATGACATATTCCAAACAATGCATAGAACAGTCAAGTTTCTTCTTTCTTTTCTCTCTAACAGTCAAGCTTTCTAACGCCTGGGCTTAACTGTTAAACAGAGGACTTGGCCGGGGTTTCACCCACCTTTCCACCTCTGGCATCCCTTCCAGTGCATACTCAACAAAAGAACAAGTGTCATTAACTTGACATCTGTCTCCTAAAATGTTCAGAGCAAAAGACTATGAAATCAACAGTGACTCCAATGAGTCCAAAAGTCACCGTGCTTTGAGCATAAACTTTCATCATTAAAATCCATTAAAATGAAATTAACTCACATTCATGATCACAATGAAATTAGAAGGGAACTAGAAGAGAGAGTAAGACAACAAATAGCAGGAAACCAGAAGACAGAATAAGACTATGAATCAGTCCAACTCTTCTTAGATTCCTTTCCACATCATTATTATTTTGTGTGTTTAGTTCCAGCACATGAGGAGGCAATGAAATAGTTGTCTATACATAGACATATAGACATCAGAACCATGCTGGAACACCAACACTAGATTAGCCAGCAGACACAAAGCCAATGAAAAGGGATGAGGACAAATATGTTTTCACTGGTTTAAAGGACACTAGACAAATAGAGCAAGGAACACATGTCCAGGAACCAGCTACACACTAAGTATTCAGTGGATGTAAAGAAGGTTATACGAATAAATAAGGGGAAAAGTGACAGAAAACTGAAGATAGGCAATTTTGCTCAAGTCAGCCCTGTCTGTGAATGTAGAATGAAAAGTCATGAGCCTGGTATGGTGAGTGGTGCACACCTGTAATCACTTCTACTCAGGAGGCTAAGGCAGGAGGATCACAAAGTGGAAGAACAGGCTGGGCAACTTGGCAAGACCCTGCCTCAAACTAAAAATGTAAAAGGAGCTGGGATGTATCTCTGTGATAGAGCATTTGTCTATCATGCGCAAGGCCCTGGAGGTTGAATTCCTGGTGCTACCAAAAAACAAACAAAACAAAACAAAACAAAAAAACAAAGCTATACCTCATTATAACATTTATACAGAAAGACAAAAACTGGAGAACTGAAATTGCCAAAACAAAAACCACAAAGCAAAATTTGGAGTACTCATACTACATGATTTTAAAACATGGTAATCTCAAGAATGACGATAAAGCTACAGTAATCAAGGAAGTAAGGGTATTGGCAAAAGGACAGATCAATGAAGAAAGAGTACAGAAGTAAACCAATAAAAATGTCAATTGGTTTTTTTACAAAGTTGCAAAAACAATTCAATAGAGAATGGATAGTCTCTTCTTGACTCCTGCTCGAACAATTGAACATTTATGTACAAAATAATTGTACATGACTTGCACATTATGCCTTACACAAAAATTAACTCAAAATGGGTTAAAGACCCAAATGAAATATAAAACGGTAAAACATTTAGAAGAAACAGAAAACCTTTGTGTCCTTGGGTTAAGCAGAAGCAGAAAGTTCTTAAACATGACAGCACAATCCATGAAAGAAAAACGTTGATAAATTGGACTTCATCAAAATAATAAAACTGCTGCACTTGAAAAAAGCACTGTTAAGAAATGAATATCCAGGCGTGGTGGCGCACGCCTGTAATCCCAGCACTTAGGAGGCTGAGGTAGGAGGATCGTGAGTTCAAAGCCAGCCTCAGCAACTTAGCAAGGCCCTAAGCAACTTAGTGAGGCCCTGTCTCTAAATAAAATACAAAATAGGACTGGGGATGTGGCTCAGTGATGGAGTGACTCTGGGTTCAATTCCCAGTACCAAAAAAAAAAAAAAAAAAAGAATGAAAATATGAGGAGCTGGGGTTGTGGCTCAGTGGTAGAGCACTCACCTAGCACATGTGAGGCCCTGGGTTCAATCCTCAGCACCACATATAAATAAAATAAAGGTATTGTGTCCACCTACAACTAAAAAACATATATATATTTTTAAAAGACAAATGAAAAGATGAACCATCAAATGGGAGATTTGCAAGTTGCATATCTAACAAAAGATCTATATTCAGAATATATCAATAATGCTCCAAACTTATTAGAAAACAACCCAATAAAAAGTGGGCAAAGATTTGAACAGTTAACCAAAGAAGATGTATGAATGGCAATGAAACACATGAAAACACATTCCTCCTCATTAGTCATAAGGAAATGTAAATTAAAACAATAATGAGGTACCACTATACACCTGCTTGAACAGCTCAAATCAAAAGCAGTAGCAATACCAAGTGGTGGTAGGCATGTGGGTATGTGGAACTCATTCATTGTGAGAATGGTAATTGGGAGTCACCTTGGAAAATAATTTAGCAGTTTTACATAAAATACAATCTTGTATTCTCATGTCTAAGTATTTACTCTAGAGAAATGAAAACTTCCAATCACACAAAAATCTGTACAAGTTTAGAGAAGCTTTATTCATAAAGGCTCCCAAATGGGAACAACCTTAAAGCCCTTCAAGTGGTGAATGGGAAAACTAAGTTAAGGCCACACAATGGAATGCTATTTATTTTTATTGGAGAGCAATAAAAAGGAACAAACTTGATACACTCCACAGCATAGATAAATCTCAAATGCATTATGTGGAGTAAAGAAGCAAGACCCCAAAAGCTATATAATTTCAATTATATGGCATATTAAAAATGCAAAATATAGTGGCTGCTAGGTGTCAGGGAAGGTTGACTTCAGGGGCATCTTAAGAGAACTTTTTGGGTGATGAAACTCTTCTATATACTGACTGTGGTTATGGGTACACAACTATACATATGTCTAAACTCACAGAATTGCAGCTCATAAAAAGTGACGTCGTGTGTATAAAGTGCCAGTTTTATTGACAAACTAGTTAAATAAACTTTGAAGTCTGCCTTGAAGCAGTGAGACTGACATCTTTCAACTGCCTTGTGGTAGTAACTGAATGTTTAATCCTTCTGGGTCAGGCTTGCTTGAAGGTCCCCCCTCACTTCAAAGCCTGGATTGCCACTACTCCCGCAATGGTGAAGCTGAACAGCCTCTTGCAAAAGCCAACAAGAACAAGATCAAACATACTTTCTTTCTGGGCAACACCACTAGCATTATTAATAAGCAGGACTGGTTGTGAGGTAGCTACATGGTTTTACAGATGCTGTTAGTGAACATTATAGATAACTTGTATCTGGTTGATTCACTTAGCTCGCTGGGAGGTGGTGACAAAGGGAAAAAAATCAGCAAAATAAGAGCACAGCTTGTGTTCATTTATAAGTCAGCATCCAAGGCAAAAGAATTCTGTACTGAATCGGACATCATTCCCATCCTCTGATACTTACCTACTCTCTTCTCAAAGAAGTTAAGTCTTTGCCTTCAGCAAAATATTCTAAATAAAATCAAAGGAATTCTCAACTCTGAAAACCTGTGCCCAGTGCCCACATAAGCCTGCCTGTCAGATAGTCAATGCACTGCTTCATCAAAGTACAATTCATCTCGGGAGCTTCACAGGCAAAAACTGAGTTTTACTGTATGTAAATTAAAAATACATTTCAAAGTGCCCTTACAAAACAGAAAGGTTTTTTTCCTAACCACTCTTAAAGAACAAAGAGTTATAAATTAAGTAAGATGACAGCACACACAGATTCTAAAAGCTGGCTCTGGGACACCATCTTCCCTCCTTCTGTGAAGTCCATCCAGATTTTCCTAAGTAGAACCAGAGACATCCTCATCCGCCCAAGATCTTAGAATACCCTAATAGCTTTATTAGCTCTACTTTCTATTCCCACTCACAGGACAGAGTATCTTTTCAACTTTGTATTTCTGGCACAGCACCACAGATACAAAAGGCATTCAATATGTAATAAATATATACAAATAAAATACATCCTAGGGTTCATTTACATTCAGATCAGTCTCCACCTCCATCATCTGGAAGATATACACAATAGAATATATGCATAATAATAATCTGTAGGACTATAAGACACTGACACTAAAATAAAATATATCCTACTAACTAAAAGTGGATCTATGCTCCTGAGGGACAGGAGGAGTCAGAATCCTCGAGCCCTCCTAGTTCTCCACCTGTGGAAATGGAGGAAGAATAGTCACCACTGCAGAGAGGCTAGCAGAGTCAGCAGCCTGCAGGCATTACATGCAACTTGCACACACATGCAGACAGATGTTCTGACCCTAAAAACTTCCTGAGAAGTCCTACCCAACCTCTCCCTCTCTATGCAGCAGCACACAGCAGGACTGCGATTTTGGTGCAGATCTTTTATAGGCTGATGACAGTAATCTGAAAGACTTGGGTCAGTTCCCAGCCCCTTGGCACTCTAGACCCATTCCCATAATATTCAACCTGACTCAGATTCCAACAGGCCAGGCTTGACATTATTTAGAATTTTCTAGAACCAACTAGTTTGGTCCAAGAACTTCAAGTGAGAAGTGGATTTTCTAGAGTTACTATATGCTTTTGGAATTCATGTTGGACTAAGACTACTGACATTAGAGTGCTCCTTCAGGATTAAAATGCACACCTGGGCTGGGAATGTGGTAGAGCACCCCTGGGTTCAAGCCCCAATGTTGCCAAACAAACAAAAAAATGGTGCACTGTTTTACATATTCATTTATCCCACTGATATTTCCACCCTCCTAAAACAGGAGAAAAGTACTGAATGGGTGTTCACAATGCTGAAGTTACACCTACTCCTAACACCCTCGTCCTCAGCTCAAGTACAGCTCTCTTTAGCTACTCCCTGGTTTATATTCTGCTGGACTGATAGTGTTTACTCAAAGGGACCAGCAGTAACCACAGAATAAGAAGCAGTTAGCATCGCTTTTCAGAGCGAGATCAAGAAAACCAGAGGCAGGCATGGAAATGTGACAGAGGAAATGTCTGTCTTAGTAGGAATTTAAGGAAGAAATTAGAAACACGGAAAATCACACAAAGAGGAGCAGGCTGTCAATAAGAAAAAGTCAGGGAGATAAGATTCCTATAATCATTAAATTGTCATAAAATTACTACCAACATTCCTTGTCTTCCTTTTAGAGCTGACAAAATAAAAACAAATCACTATTCACTTTGCCTTACATCTTTTCCAATTACCTTGGAATCTTGAGTTTAATTTAAAAAAAAAAAAAAATCAGTCTCCATATGGTGCTCCCATATATTCTAGACAGAATCCAGTTAGTTTGGGAACACAATCTGATCTTACTTTGAAAGACATCCCAAGAGGGATTTTCCTCTTCTCAAATTATCTGTCTTCCCAGCAACAGTGTGTGGTCACAGAAATGTATGGGACATGCTAATGCGTTTATCAAGTGATTGTTCTTGGCCCCTCTGCTGGCAAAAACAAGCAGGAAACGGTACAAAAAAAAACATGCATAGTAAGCCACATTAACCAGCTTCAAAGCTGTTCAACTTGTGTGGCTCCTATGAATTCAAGAGGAAAAGAAAAAGTGCTGTGGCTTTGTCTTACCAAGACCACTTCCCCCTCATCCATTTGCCAAGTGATTGCCTTATATTGCCTGATCCAAGAGATGCCTTTCTTATGCCTTGTTGTCATTCCATAAAGAATTAGTTCTGCTTAATAGCTCAACTGTGCAGGAAGAACATTCCATGCAATTTTACACTTTGCATCAGTCACAGAAACAGAAGGATCAAGAAAGCATTAAGAAGAGAGAGGTTTTGTAACAAAATTCGTGTCACTTAGCAACATCGTCCGTGTAGAAATTTATAATGAGAAAAATCACAAAATCCATCGAAATCGCAGCATAAACATCATTTCTACTAGGACTTTAGCTTTTATAAATGGTTATCTCAAGGACATTTAAGACCAATTCAAGAGCTGCAGTGCATTGATTTAATAATAAAATTTACAACATTGTCATCCATTGTTATTATAAAATCTCATATTATATAATATTGCTTTCTCAGATTACAAAAGATCTCATTTTCCTTTCTCTTCCATACAATAACCACTCAGTGAATATTTAGTAAATATCTGTTATGCAATACAATTTATTAAAATTTACACAATGGTAGTTTATTATATCAAATACTCTATAGATGATATTCAATTTACCTACTGGGAATCAATCACCAGAAATGTTTAAATATGTTCTACCTTCTAATAGCTGTTAAAGACCAAACCAGTTTATATGATAACAGAAATATACACACATTTATCAGTTGACCTGTTATGTGAATTCATAGACACTGAAGTATCAGTTTATAATATAATGAAGTCTTTTAATAATATCAGAGTTCATTTCTTATTAGACTTGACCACAAATCCCTAAAGGCAGGAACAGAGTATTAACCTACTGCATGTCTTATATACATCAACCCATTTCATGATCTCAAAAACATTAACAGGTAAGAGGACCTTCACTTATAGTTAGGGAACACATACACAGGGCTTAAGTCACTTTCTCTGGTCACAGAATTTAGTAAATACTACAGACAGAAGTAAAAATTCTGTTTTGCTTTTTTTTTTTTTTTTCCCCAAACCCCTCAACTGCAGCCCTAGAGACAGAATACCTGGATAGACAACAAGTGTTCTTGCACGTTATAGCAGCAAAGCTAATCTAGCCTTGTCGATCTGTCTTCCTAGAAGGAAACATATACTCATGCACAAAAGACAGTTTTCTTTTTTCCAATTTTCTCTTCTAAATACTCTTGGAAGCAGCAGCAAAAAAAAAATATATCCTTAATCTTCCACTTGATGGAATGTTACATTTCTTCCAAAATCAATAAGGATTTTGGGACCTTTAATGAAAAAGTCTGTTCCTTTTCTACCTTTTTTTTTTTTTTTAAACAACAAATAATAAACATATAATTAAGTCTATAGTACTTACTCTCCAATATGTATTTTCTTCTCTAGCCCAAGAAAATCTACTTATCATTCTTTAAAAGACACTCAGAATCAAAGCATATTACGCTGTAGGTCCTTCCATAAAGTACAACCCACAGGATACTCTAAAGCCTCCAGTCACCAAACCAAGACTGGGAATCAGGGAAGTCTTCACAGAAGAGGTGACATGTATAGTTAAGGACTGAAGGACTAGTAAACAGCAAGAGATTATCGACAGTGAAATTCCAGCAAGTCAGGAGGCTGAAGCAGGAGGTCTGCAAATTCAAGACCAGGTCCAGCAACTTAGTGAGACCCTGTTTCAAAATAAAAAATAAAAAGGGCTGGGGCTGTAGCTCAGTGGCACAGTACCCCTGGGTTCAATCCCCAGCACAAAATAAACAAATGAACAAAAACCCTAGTGGTTCAGACAGAGGGTAGAGCACCAGCGAAGCCATGAAACAATGACAATGCCTGACACATTCAGATAACAGAAATTTCATGAGGTGGGAATTTAGGATATGGACTAAAGTCCAAGGGTGAAGAAGGTGGAGGTGTGGAGAGAAAGGGAGGTGAAGGATTCTATCACAGGGCAGAGATGTGAAAGTGCCATACCTATTTCTATTCTAATGCTTTGCTACTCTTAAGTGTGGTCCTTGGACTAGTCTTAGAATTTGTCTGAAATGTAGAATTCAGCATTTTTAAAACCTGCCCAGGTGATGGATAAGCACTACTCAAAAGCATTTGGGCAGAATTTTGAGGGCAATGGGGAGCCAATGAATATTTTAAACAAAGAACATACATGGTCAGATTGGAGAGCAACCTACAATATTGATTAAAAGCAGGTATAAATGCAAATGTGGTCTTTGTTTTGTTGTTGCTTGCTTAATTTTAGGGGGTGGTATGGGATTAAATACGGGGGCACTCTACCACCAAGCTACATCCCCAGTGTTTGTTACTTTTTATTTTGAGACAGGGTCTCAACAAGTTGACCAGGCTGGCCTTGAACTTGTTATTCTCCTGCCTGAGCCTAGGTAAATGGAAGTATAGGCATGAGCCACCACACCCAGTCAAATGTGGGATTTTTGTTGTTGTTGTTCGTTTTTTGTTATAATGGTTCCCTTACTCTTGGATTCTTCCATTTGAGACTAGCTGTTTCATAAAAGTACTTCCTGTCTACACAGAAGCTACTAATGACATGAGAAACTTTTAAGGTTATTTCACATATCAAGAATGCACCTTCTTCAATTTACAATAGCCTCAAAAAAACAAAACAAAACTTGGGGTTGGGGATATAGCTCAGTTGGCAGAGTGCCTGCCTCGCAAGCACAAAGGCCCTGGGTTCAATCCCCAGCACAACAATAAAAAATACATACATACATACATACTTGGGAATCAATCTAACAAAAGACGTGAAAGATACAATGAAAACTACAGCAACATTAAAGAAAGAAACTGAGAAGGACCTTAAAAGATGGAAAGATCTCCCATGTTCTTGCAGAGGCAGAATGAATATTATCAAAATGGCCACACTTCCAAAGGCACTAAACAGATTTAATACAATTCCAAAAAAAATTCCAATGACATTCCTCATAGAAATAGAGAAAGCAATCATGAAATTCATCTGGAAGAACAAAAGACCCAGAATAGCCAAGGCAATCCTGGGCAGGAAGAGTGATGCAGGAGGTATCACAATACCAGACCTTAAACTCTACTATAGAGCAATAGTAACAAATATGGCATGGCATTGGCACCAAAATAGACAGGTAGACCAATGGTACAGAATAGAAGACACAGAGACAAACCCACATAAGTACAGTTATCTCATACTAGACAAAGGAGCCAAAAACATACAATGGAGAAAAGATAGCCTCTTCAACAAATGGTGCTGGCAAAACTGGAAATCCATATGCAGTAAAATGAAATTAAACCCCTATCTCTCACCCTGTGCAAACTCGACTCAAAATGGATCAAGGACCTAGGAATTAGACCAGAGACTCTTCACCAAACAGAAGAAAAAGTAGGCCCAAATTTTCTTCATGTTGGCTTAGGACCAGACTTCCTTAACAAGACCCCCAGAGCACAAGAAATAAAAGCAAGAATCAATAAATGGGATGGATTCAAACTAAAAAGCTTTTTCTCAGCAAAGGACACAATCAATAACATGAAAAGAGAGCCTACAGAATGGGAGAAAATCTTTTCCACACACACTTCAGACAGAGCACTGATCTCCAAAATTTATAAAGAACTTAAAAAACTTTACACCAAAAATACAAAGAACCCAATCAATAAATGGGCTAAGGAACTGGGCAGATACTTCACAGAAGAGGTAATCAACACATATATGAAAAAGTGCTCATCATCTCTAGTAATTAGAGAAATGAAAATCAAAACAACCCTAAGATTTCATCTAACTCCAATTAGAATGGCTATTATCAGTAACAAAAGCAATAAAAAGTGTTGGTGTGGATATGGGGAAAAAGGCACACTTGTACATTGCTGGTGGAATTGCAAATTGGTGCAAATTGGAAAGCAGTATGGAGATTCTTCAAAAATCTTGGAACGGACCCACCATTTGACCCAGCTATCCCATTCCTTGGTTTATACCCAAAGGACTTAAAATCAGCATACAACAGTGATGCAGCCACATCAATGTTCATAGCCGCTCAATTTACAATACGTAGATTATGGAACCAACCTAGATGCCCTTCAACAGATGAATGGATAAAGAAACTGTGGTATATATACACAATGGAATATTACTCAGCCATAAAGAAGAATAAAATTATGGCTTTTGCAGGTAAATGCATGGAGTTGGAGAGTATCATGCTAAGTGAGATAAGCCAAACCCAAAAAACCAAAGGCAGAATGTTTTCTCTGATAAGTGAATGATGATACATAATGGGGTGGGGGGGGACAAGAGAAGAGAGGAGGAATTTTGGATGGTGCAGAGGAAAATGGGGTGGAAGGGGGTGGATGAAGGAAAGAGTAGACTGAGATAGACAGTATTACCCTATATGTATGTAAGATTACATGAATCTTGTGAATCTACATTGTGTACAACC
>JAJEJO010000937.1:384744-432364 GCA_020662805.1 Glaucomys volans | reverse complement strand
TTTCGATGGTGTAGAGAAAAATGGGGCAGGAGGGGATGGGGGAAGGAAAGATAGGCAGACTGAGACAGATAGTAGTACCCTATGTATAAGTATGATTACATGAATGGTGTGAATCTACATTGTGTACAACCATAGAAATGATGCTGTACCCCATTTGTGTACAATGAATAAAAATGCAGCCTGTAAAAACAAAAATTAAAAAAAAAGAATGCACTTTCTTCAAGAAAAAAAAAAGCATTTCTAAACCATATCCAGTTGGTGATTTAATAAATTTCTACAATCATGTTCTGCAAAATATTTTATCAACCCAAAGCTGGTGCTTAACGTCTTATTCTTATAACTTCTGTTAAATACCTTTCACCTACTTGGACAGGGGGGAAAAGCTATATTGGCTTCTCACAATTATTTGTTAAATGAGGAAAGCACACATCCTTTTAGAATTTCTTTGCTAAAATTATATGCAATGTTTATATCAGAAAAATAAAAGTGCAGAATTCTGGACCACAGCCATAAAGAAATCCCCCATAATCTGTTCAATAAGCCAAATCAAAACAAAGCATAGTTTATAGGAGTAGGGCAAAAGAAACTTGTAGCTCGTATTTCATCTGCTGCCGAGTGTCACATTCACTCAAACAGAGGAAGGTTAACTGATAGAATCTGCCTTTTAATGGTGTTATTGGCAGTGGAAAGAGTAAAAAAAAAAAAAAAGGTGACTTTCTTTGATGGCTTTTAATGAATGTCATACAAAAGGTTCTGTACTTAAATATGGTCTGCTTGGGGCGGAGGTTGTGACTCAGTGGTAGAGTGCCTGCCTCACATGTGTGAGGCACTGGGTTCAATCCTCAGCACCACGTAAAAATAAAAAAAGGTACTGTGCCCATCTACAACTAAAAAAAATATATTAAAAATAAAAATAAATAAATAATATGGCATCCTGAAAGACAATAAAACTGAGGCCCTAAGAACAACAGTAAAAATGTAGTTACGATGAGTTTGGACACATAACGCATCTTTGATAGTCACCCAGAAATTGTGATACTGCTACCCAAGTCCTGTCCTCACAGCCATGTGACCTAAGACCGATATGCCTAAAAAGTTATGACTGCGACATGAATAAGACTAAACTCAGGCCCAACTGTGAAGGTGGATTCCCCAGCATCGTGCAGAGCGCTCTCTGTAGACTTCTGCAAATTTTCTTAATAGAGATCCTTAGTTTCTTTTTTTTGGGGGGGTGGGGGGGACAGTAACCAGGAACTGAACCCATGGGTGCTTAACCACTGAGACATATACCCAATCCTTTTTATTTCTTGAGACAGGGCATTGCTAAATCACTGCATCTGGCTTTGAACTTGTGAACCTTCTGCCACAGCCTGGGAACATTAGGTGTATACTACCACGAAACCTGGCTTCTGAATTTCTTATTTTTTTCCCCTAACATTTCTTTTTTTAAGAATATTTTAACGTTATTATAATTTTTATACCTTTATTTATTGTTATGTGGTGATAAGAATGGAACCCAGTGTCTCATGTGTGCTAGGATAGTGCTCTACCACTGAGCCACAACCCTAGACTCCTGAGTTTCTTTTAAAGAAAAGATCACAGGGGAATCTGGTAATCTGAAAGATTTCTGAAAATACAGTAATGCTCAGAGGCACAAAGGCAGTGTTTTTCAGCTCTCCATTCTAGAATGGAACTCTGTGAGAAGGCTGGAAGGTGTCATTTCACACTTGCATGCACTTGCTGTGTACAGAGTCAGTGTGCTTGCTTGTGGAAAGGTGGAGTGAGCTGGTGAAGAAAAGAGGCAGAAGAATTAGTGAGAAAGGGGAAAGAACACAATGGAAAAAATAAAGGGAAAACGTTATATAAGAAGTAGACAAGCAAAAATTAAGGAACAGATCAGGAAGAAATGATGCAAATAAAGGGGAAACTGATGACAGAACGAATCATAACAGCTAGCTTCTAGTACACTTTCATCTGGTGACAGAGTATCAAAGCTAACAATACTCGTGAACATATTCAGACAGAATTACGTCAAAGTGTATCCTCGTGGGGCTGTGATACCTGTGTGTGTGTGTGTGTGTGTGTGTGTGTGTATGTGTGTTTCTTTTTTAGTCTCTGGTTATCTGAGAAAAATCAATAATTAAGTACAGATTTTTTAAGCCCAAGGAACCTTACAGACAGTTTAGTTTAATAGCTTTATAGTTGTAATTATGGATAGAAGGATATGAAAAATAGCACCAAGGAAGCTAATAACAAAGTGTTGGTTTATTAGCAAACAAAACAAAACAAAAAAACCACCACCAAATTACAGAACAATATGTACATACAGAAAATGTGACCCATTTAATGGGGTCACATTACTTTGGAAAACAACTTGGTAGTTTCTTAAAAAGTTAAATATATACCTACTCTACAATTCAGACATTTCATTCCTAGGTATTTACCCAAAAGACAGGAGCTCATAGTTCACACGAAGATTCATGACTATTCCAAACAGTTTTGTCTGCAACAGTCCCAAACTGTTGGGAAATAAGATCTGTTAGCAAGTGAATTGATTAACAAAATTGGTTTATCTACTCATATGGAATACTACTCAACAACAAAATATGTACCACTGATAAACATACATGAATGAACCCAGGGCCTCACAAACCCTAGGTGGGCACTCTGCCACTGAGTCACAATCCCATCCCTATGAGATACTGTTTCCCTAACACTGTGACAGAAAGCAGATAAGTGGTTACCGAGGGGCAGGGAAGAGGGATGTATAAAAAATACAAAAGAGACTTTTGAGAATGAGAATGCTCACTATCCTCACTATGGTGATAATTTCCCTGGTACTCACACACCTCAAATCCATCAAACTGCATGCTTTAAATAAGTGCAATGTATCGTGCATTAGTCATAACTCCGTAAAGATTTGTTTTGTGCTGGGGATTGAACCCAGGGCACTGTGAATGCTGGGCAAATGCTCTACCACTGGGCTATATTCCCCAACACCAACAAAGATTTTAAGAACTAAACAGGAAAGTCTTGTTGTGTATAGGTATATACGTGTTTGTAAATACACAGAAAACAGCCCAAGAAAGAACATGTGCAGCAATGAACACTGATCACCCCTGGAGGAACTAAGGACTCAGTGTTTTCTCTAATATTTCAGTATTTACAGTGAGCATGTATTACATCTGTAATTTCAACCCAAAAGTTAAACTCAGTTATTATCCTCAAAAACCTTTACAACTTCCAGAAAGACCTATTCACTATCACAAATATTTCCATCTACTTATCCTCAAATGTTAGGCTCTTATTAGTTTAAATATTCATATACTTAATTATACTGATTATGACGTTATTCTATGTTTTTCCCTATAGAGGTACAATTTTATTAGCTACATGAACTAATACATGAATTAAATAGGTCTATGTACAAACTAATTGTTATCTATACTACTTTTTTCCCCATGGAAAAGTGCTCTTCTTAACCTCAAACTACTTCATTACTCACATTCAGTTTATGGCTTTATTTTATTCTCAAATGCCAGAAAGATGTGGATGTAGAGTTCTGTCTTTAAAAGACTCATTTCCTGAAATTTTATGCTATGACGACATTAAAATATGCCAAAATTCAGTGTTTTCTTTACCAGAAGAATGTTTAAATATTTTTAATTTGTCCTTAAATCATTATAGTTTAATAGATCTAGATGCCTTCTCTATAAGCTAAAACATTACACTTCCAATCAAAATTACCAATCAAAACTACACTAACTAAATCCCCAAGTTTTATCTAAGGTGGGAGGCAAAAGGTAGAGTAAAACCTTGTACCTGCCTTCAAGAGGATTTGCTTCTTTCCTTCTAAATGACCTTACTGCAGATATGTGAAAAATAATTTTAGAAATAAAGAAAAAAAAGAAAGAAAATCCACACTGGGGGCTCAAGAAGAAAGTGAATTTAGCTGGGTGCAGTGGCACAGGCCTGTAACCCCAGTGGCTCGGGAGGCAGAGACAGGAGGATCAGAGTTCAAAGCCAGCCTCAGCAAAAGCAAAGTGCTAAACAACTCAGTGAGACCCTGTCTCTAAATAAAATACAGAACAGGGCTGGGGATGTGGCTCAGTGGTCGAGTACCCCTGAGTTCAATCCAGTACCCCTCCCTAGAAAAATAAAATAGTGATTTTAGATCTACCAATTATTAGCTGTATGACTTATAAAGTTTCTTAACATCTCTTAGTTTCTTCGTAAAAGTTTTTATATTCCATATAAAGGATTTAATTCTCCCCTTCCCATTCCTCTACAGTTTGCTATTGTCTCTATCTTCCAACTCCTCCTCGTCACCAGATGTCATGGCTTACAAGTCCCCTTTGCCTCTTTTGTACTCTCCCCCACAGCTACCTTCCCCACTCACTTCTCAGCCTATCCTGGCTATCCCTGGCCTCTTCTTAATCTTCTGCTGATTTGGACTCTGTAGCATCCCCTTGAGTGGAAGTCCCTTTCCCTGAGAGAGCCTCCTCTTCTGATACCTGTGCCACTACTTTCTTTCCCTACTTCCGCTCACTTTGATGAGTCCTCTTCTTCAATCCATCCTTAGACATGAGGCTGACTGTGTCTTCGGCCCTTGTTACCTTTGTAAACTACACTCTTTCCTTGGAAACCCCATCAACTTCTGATAACTAATATATTACTGAATGCTAAGTCAGACTTCCACTCTGCTTTATAGACTTCGACTTTGCTTTTGGAAGATCTCCAATCCTACCAACAATATTATTGAATGCCTCCATGTAGATATTCTAATGATACCTCAGGTTTGGTTGGATACAAACTCATTCTCCTTCTCAGTCATATTCTTTGCTATTTTTCCCCTGCCAACATCTTCATACTCTCCTAACACTTCCCTTATGCCTACTTATTCCCACATTTCTTTCCAATCTGACTTAATATCACTGCCACCCAAAAACATAAGCCATAAACCGGACACAGTGGCATACATCTGTAATCCCAGTGGCATGGGAGGCTGAGGCAGGAGGATTGTGAATTCAAAGCCAGCCTCAGCAACTTAGTGAGGCCCTAAGCAACTCAGCAAGACCCTGTATCTAAATAAAATTAAAAAAAAAAAAAAAAGGCTGGGGATGTGGTTCAGTGGTTAAGTGCTTCTGGGTTCAATCCTTAATACAAACAACAACAACAACAACAACAAAAAAAAACACAAGCCATATATATTCAAGTTATCTTTTGAGGGCAGAAATCCCCAAATATGCACTCCCACAAATTCTCTTATATCCTTTCCATCTGTAGAATACTGACTGCAAATGTGTCTATAATTCTTCAATCTTCTACATTCATACTCTTTGCAGTATAATTCATGCTCTTTCCAGTATAATTAGTAATCGTGAATCTGGGCTGATTTTTGATACTTGACTTAGCTGGCAGAATGGGATAGAAGATCATGCTAATTCTATGTCAGTGACTTGAGAGCCTTATGGTTCCACTCACTCTTTTGGAACCTGCTTCAGGAATGTGAACAAACTCAGGAAACCTGCTGGATGATAAGACACATGGTCCAATCTCATCAACCTAACGGACAGCCATCCCAGAGAAGCCAACAGCCTCCCTTCCAGCAAACCTGCCAGATAACTACAGACAGCTAAGGGAGCCCTGCTGTGATCAGCCAGTCCTAGTTTTTAGGAGCAGAACCACCCACCTGACCATGGATTTACAGATGCTTACAATTTCAAACTGCTATGTTCAGTAGTTCCTTATGCTCTGACTTCTAATACTTTCTTTCATGGTTATGGCCCCAGTTAAAAAAAAATTGCAGATAAATGTGGACAAATAAGAAGGAAGTTAAACAAGCAGCGACAACTCTCAGGTGAATGCTACACAGAGTGAGGTGTAGAGAAAAAAGAGAGCATGGTAAACTGAAGAGGCTAAGAAATAGCCCTCTAATTTTGTGTAAATGACTTGAATTATGTCAAATAAAAAGGAGCAATAAAGGCATTCCCAGGCCTTGAAGTAACCTCTTCAATCACACAACTACATCCTAGTTTTTAAATAAAATTAATCAGCTCACATAAAATCTTTTTATCCACACTGGCATGTCTTTGACATTAGAAATGTGAACTCCAGGGGGTTAATGAATCAATCATTAGCAATCCACACTATGATCAAGATAGTGAAATGAAATGTTTGGTCAGAGTTCACTGACCACTGGTCAAAGACAGACAAAGACCCCTGTCTCAAATAATAGCTTTAGTTGTGGAGAAAAGCACTTGTTTTCTGTGCCAGCAAAGGTTTTCCAGAATGCTGCTTTGACTATGTGTTTCAATCAAACCCACAAATCTCAGGTGAATTTGCTTTCTTTAGAGACATAATAGGTCACTGAAAAAGAGTCTGTTCAATCCTTAATTGTTCATCCAATTTCATCATTAAGACAACCAAAACAATGGTACATGATCTGGTTATTATAATTGTGCTAATTCCCAAAGTGAATTAACCATGTGGCAATCTGATTCATAACAAAAAGGCTAGGCTGAATCAACTTAGAATAATTTGATATCAAGCAGAGACACACAGCTTTTTCAACATATACCAGGGGAAAAGTTATTTCAGATTATTAGCATCTTTTTATCATAAACTTCATATAAATTTGAATTATTTTTCAAGAATTGGAAGAAAAATATTAAGAAGACAAAATAGAATTTTAGAATAAACTGACAAATAACTCAAACAAACATTTACAGTTACATAGGGACTTTAATTTCAGACAGCCACTAACAGGATCTTGTCATCTGTATTTTAAACCACTCATCTAAAAAGTATTTGCAGCACTGTGAATACAACAAACACTTATGTATCTTCCAACCTATCTTTATCAAACAATAACACATTGCCATATTCGTTTCAGATTTTTCTAAGAATATAAAACATTACAGATGGTTTAAAATCCCCTGTATGCCTCTCTCTGATATCTTCTTTCCCTCCCCCAAGCTATCATTACCCTAAAGTTAGTGCTTATCATGAATATTTTATACTATTACTACATATCTATTCATAAACATGTATTATTCTGTATACTCTCAATCTATATATAGATGGCATCAATCATGCTCATTCTGTATTTTTATGCTTAACATTGTTTGTCATTCGTCCACATATGTAACTGTAATCACTTTAATTAGTTCAATTAACTAGATGTACACAGGACCCCACAACTCATTAGCTGTTTTCTTACTGCCAGACCTGTGAAGTACGACCAACTTTTCATTATTATAAATATACTTCAAGGAGCATCCTTACGTGTATCTTCTTGTGTGCATAGGAAAAGTTTTTCTCTGATCTATGCCTAGAAATGAACATGGAGAGTCGAAGGATAAATGTATTTTCTATTTTTCTAGATATTGCCAAATTGTCCTTTAAAATAGTTATACCAATTTAGATTTCAATTAGCTTTCTTTGTCATATTTGAAAATAACAAGTGGTTTGATTTTTGTCAACCTAGTGGATATAAAATAGTATTTTTTTAAAAAAACTTCACATCCCTAATACAAGTGAGATAAACATAAGTTAGTGTATTTATTAGCTTTTTAGTTTTTCTCTTCTGTGAAATGCTTCCTGTTCACATTGTTCCACTAGGATATTGCCTCTTTTTATTGACTGATAGGAGTTATTGTGTATTTCAGAAACTATCCTTTGTCAATTAGATTCTTTGCATGTGTCTTATTTGAGCTTGTATTTGTCATTTCATTCTTGATTTACACTTTCTTTTTTGTATCCAATGCTTAAATTTTTGTTTAGTAACACATTTTTCTTCATGGTTTAGGCTTTTTATAAATTATTTTAAAATTCTTTCCCACCCATATGTGACACTTCAGGCCTCTTAACCCTCTGGTCCTCATGCTTTTTCTCTTGTTTTCAAGATAGGCTACATGTTTTTTAGTTTTCTATTTTTATGGTTCACCTTTCATTGCTATGTATTTGGAACAGAAAGAATATACCAAAGCATGAACACAGTGAACCATCTGAAAAGTCACTTTTTTTTTTTAAAGTGGAGAAAAGGCTTTGAATAAGGTTAAATTTCTAAGTGAAGACTATTTACTATAATGAAGCACCAGATAAACTAAAATATTGCTAATTTTTTCAAGTATCATAATCTAGTCCGGAGTGTGACTACTAAAGTCTTTTAACCACTTACACTTGAAAACTAAACACACATAGATAACCATAAGGAATTATGCACATTATTTTTTTCTACCTAAAAATGCTATTTCTGCATCAAAATTCAGTAGCTTCTTGAAGAAACAAACAACATCTTTAAGGTTGCTAAAGTTAAAATTTGAGTATAATCTTTGCAAAATTTCTGGGTTCAATGAAGTCAAAATGACTTATAGTGTTCTATAATTTGTCAAGAGCAGGGTTTTATTATACACAGATAAGATACTCATAATAATACTAAATACGATCAGTAAATATAATTCCTTCTTAAATGTTTTCATATTTTCTAAAACAGAAACATTTAATGAAATATCAGCTGTTTCGATATATTATCTTTCAATATGTCCGTTTTATCTTAAAGGGCACAGTTAGGTAACAGTAATAGGTGATGTATGTATTGTTTAAGGCTAAAGGACAGGTTATACATTGAAACAAAAGATCATCCAAAGACCTTAGCACCAAAAATTTTTGTTCATCTCCTACCTAATAAATTAGTGTCCCCATGTCTATGGCAAACCCTAAGAAAGTCAATCTGAATTTTTCAGGTTTATCAGGATACTTTCCACTTGACTTCACAGATAAAAACACTTACTTTAGATAATCCCAACTATATTTTTAATTTGATTAACTGGTTCTATAAACGGACTTATCAGACTATTAGGAATCTTTATCCCTAAAAAAAAAAAAGAGCACCAGCATACTGACCTTGAGGGTATTTAAAGTATTTGTAAAAGACCTCAGGGCAACACCAACCCCTAACAGAAACTTCAGTGTTTGCAAAAGCAGCAGGAAGTTTCTAATCCCTTTTTCCTTAAAAGAGATAAATATCTTTGATTTGGGATCACAACATCCAGGGTCCACTGAAGGTATCATGTCCAAAACCCATGGGTACTGAAGGTCCAGACTAGAGGTCTGTAGATAAAACAAGAGCAGTTCTAACATCCAAAAAGGCTAAGCTTTAAGCCACGGAGGTAGTGAAAGAAACTGAGAAAGGAATATAACTACTCTTGGTCTGTCTGCTGATTAACACAAATTTCAATGAAAGAAATCTAACAGGGAACACTTATGATAAAACATGTGGATGGTCAATTCATTTCCTTCTAAACTGGCACCAGTTGGAGAAGACAGCACTGTTTTGCAACAAGTATGGCTATTAAAACTCCCAATTATCTGTTCACATTAACTCATTTTTTCAGATCCATCCTAAAACTATCTGGCAGACAAGAGTACAGCACCCCCTTTGAAAAACTGTTCGCCACCAATTTATGAATTTGGATTGACAATCAACTGATTCTCCAAATAAAATTTTATGTCAATCACAATATTCCAGTTTGTTGTTAACCAAAACTAAGCTTTTGTTCACAATATATACAATCTGTGGGCTGAAGAATAATAGGGCAGTTCCTTTGCCAACTCTAGAACCCTTTCATACCTCCCTAATCCATGTGACAGAATCTGAAGTTAGCTTTTAGTTGTATGGGAAGCAAGGAGTCACTGGAGAGGTTCAGGGATATCAAGAGGATTTCAACAGGATGCTGCAATATCTCCATAATACAGAAACTATCTTAAAGTCAAGTGCTGAGAGGATGCAACCTCCGAGAATACAAAATAATCTAGTTTAAAATTTTTTTTCTCTATATGACCAGATCACTGGGGGTGGGAGGGATCACTTTGCCTTTTTATAACCACATTTAAAGATATGGAGAAATCTTAAGATTATAATTGCTCATCTCAAAGTAGAAAAGACAACTTTATAGAAATATATACATAACAAAAATATTACATATACATGTGTAAGGGTGACACAGAGCCATACCTATCTTCACAAAGCTTGATACTACCTGAAATTCAAGATGACATTACAAAATTAGCAGAATTGTTCATTTTGCAATGGAATTCATATCAACTAATATCATTAGGTGCAAAGGTAGCTATGGTAAAACCTGTGACTTTAGCTTCCTATTACCAAAACATTTTGAAAAGTGGAAAATCCAGCCATTGATGCAAAAGTTTCAGTTTCATGGTATAGCTGAGTGTTGGAAACATTTAAATCCTTTGCCCTTTACTCTTCCATCCTGATGTTACAGAGAGACTTTTATAGGAATAGAAAAAAAATTCTATATTTAACATGGTGAAATATTTTAACTTATTTTGAACAAATTGCTTTAGATAAAAAATATATTTCACATAAAATAAACATGGGAAGGCATTTAACAATGGACCACTTCCTATGAAAAATTTTCAAAATCTGGGTAAAGCACAAGATTATATTATCCTGTAGTGGAATCCTGCTAGTCATCAACAACATTAAGACTTAGGAGGAAAAGACTCTCCTATGTGGTACATATACACAATGGAATATTACTCAGTCATAAAGAAGAATGAAATTATGGCATTTGCCCATAAATAGATGGAACTGGAGGGTATCATGCTAAATGAAATAAGCCCATCCTCCAAAAAACCAAAGCCTGGATGTTCTCTCCGATATGAGGATGCTGACTCACAATGGGTTGGGGGGCGTGGAGTGTAGGTTCACTGGATTGGACAGGTAGGAGTTGGGGAAAGGAGCGGGGATGGAACTCAGAAAGACAGTAGAATGAATTGGACATAACTTTCGAAACTCCACATCACATACAACCAAAAGAAAGGGAAGTTATACTCCATTTATATATGATATGTCAAAATACATTCTACTGTCATGTATAACTAAAAAGAGCAAATAAAAAAGAAAAAGAAAACTGATCTCACCCATGAGGGACAGTTAAACATCATGTACATCCAGAGGTGATACCTTAGGAAAGGTATACTGTCAATTTAGTTTTCTGGCAAATAATGCGTAATCCAAATCTAATCAGGAGAAAGCAAGACAAACAAAAATGGAAAATGTTTTATAATAAAAAGCAAAGCCAGGGGGGTTGGTTGGGGAATATTTTCCAAAAAAGCAATGTTATGGAAGACAAAGAAAAACTGTGGAAATATTCCAGATTAATGGGAGTTAAAGCAACCTAAGAACTACAGATGATACCTGACCCTAGACTAGATCCTGTCCTGGAGAAAAAATGATTCTATGAAGGACATCATTGAGGTTAACTGCCAAAATTGGAATGCAAAATTAAATTTCAATGTTAAACATACTATGGTTGCAAGCTGGACTGTGGTTAGGTAAGAGAATATCTGACAGGGGCAGAAGGCCATGATGTCTATGTATATAACTTACCCTTAAAAGGTTCAGAAAAAATTACACAGATAATGAGCTGGAGATAACAGACAGAGTAAATGTTAAGACAAATGGGGTAATAGGTTCACAACAGGAGAATCTGTATAAAGGGCATAAAGGTATTATTTTTGCAACTTTTCTGTAAGTCTAAAAGTATCTCCAAATAAATAAGTTTAAAAAAAGATTCTCCAACTTATTTATGAGATTTTTTTTTTTCAAAGATGACTTTCCAGTAATTCTATGCGAGAAAGAAAAAGATAAAGGCCACAGTGCTGGTTTCTGGGATTTTCCATCTGAGTCTTTATTCTTCCAAAGAAAGAAAGCTGTGACCTTTGACATTGTACTATGGTACCAAAGAAACTGCTCATAAATGTTTATAAGTAATGAAGCAGAGATCAATAATTTCATTTAATCTAGTGGACTATTATGTAGTAGGACATAACATGTTTGAAGAGCCTAATGTCCTCCTATTACTTAGACATGCTATTTTGTTAGGATAAAAGTTTTGTTTTCCCTGTTTTATGTTTTTAAAAAATCATCATAATTTCACTATCACACATGAACTCTCCAACAATTTAAGTTAACATTAACCCCCAGTTTTTCTTTCTTAAAAGAAACACATTGGGGTTGGGAATACAGCTCAGCTGGTAGAGTGCTTGCCTCGCAAGCACAAGGCTCTGGGTTCAATTCCCAGCACCACAGAAACAAAAACAAAACAGACAAAAAAACAACCACATTGTAAAATATTTGGCAAGTTTTTAATATAGTAATTTCATTTGACACAAATACTATGGACCTATCTTTATAATAATAGGCTTCTTTAGACTCAAATTGGTTTTCATAAAGAATTTCACTAACATATATAATTGGTTTAATAAATATATGCTTTTTAACCACTATCTTTTTTTGTTTGTGTTTGTTTTTTGTAGTGCTAGGGATTGAACCTAGGGCCTCATGCATGGTAAGCAAGCATTCTACCACTGAGTTATAACCCACTCCCTTAAACAACTATCTCAGTTTGGTTGCTCATTAACAGGGAATAACTGAATTATTTAGGAAAGCTATAACACCCAAAATAAGAGTTGAAAAATTGATTGTTTTCAATGTCTTCCTTTATGTTACTAAAATATTTCAAATATTTACAGATTAATGAGAAATTGTTGTATTTGGCATAACAGATAAACATACCTGCAAGACTGGTATTAGCTAAAGTACAGAAAAGTGAGTTGGTTTTAACTCAAGCTTTCCTTCTCCAGAGGATGACCTGATAGGCTAAAATTCTAGAATTTTATATATTGTAGAATTTGTGTACTTGGAGAACAGTTTAATGGATGACACAAGAAACTTTTTATGTTTGTGTATGTGGTGCTGGGGATTGAACCCAGGGCCTCGTGCATACGAGGTAGGCTCTCTACCAACTGAGCTATATTCCCAACCCAAGAAATTTTAATGAATAAATGATGAATGCCTTTTAATGGATTCATATACTCAATGAATGTTTTTTTTTTTTTTTTTTTTTTGTTTTTTTTTTTTTGCAGTGCTGGGGATTGAACCCAGGTACTTGTGAATGAATGTTATTTTTAAAGATAATGTTACCCAAGGCAGAACTGTATGTTTTAAAAGTTATTTCACATAAAAATACAACTTCAATTTAACACTTTATACTACATTAACTAAATTTTCTGATAATAATCATGACACTAATAGAAGTGTCAGGAGAATACAAAGATGTATTATTTTACTAAATCACAGCATAGTAAAATACAATTTCTAAATGAAAAATAACAATACCGGAAAATATTAAAACAATGAGAAATTATTCCACTGATAAGTTTTATTCAAAATTTGGTGTCCTTAAAAATTGTGTCTGCCGGGCACGGTGGTGCATGCCTGTAATCCCAGCGACTCAGGAGGCTGAGGCAGGAGGATCGCAAGTTCAAAGTCAGCCTTGGCAACTTAGCAAGGCCCTAAGCAACTCAGTGAGAACCTGTCTCTAAATAAAATACAAAATAGGGCTGGGGATGTGGCTCAGTGGCCAAGTGTCCCTGAGTTCAATCCCCGGTTCCAAAAAAAAAAAAAAATTGTGTCTGTTTTCCTCTAGGGAAATTGCTCTAAGACTCCAGTAATCTGGTTCAAAGGGTATTTTTTCACATCTTATCTTTCTGGAATTCTATTATATCTAATGCTGCATTTACTCTTTGAAACTTTGCCCTTGGCTTCAGTGATTGTTGTACTTCCCTGGTTTTTCATTTACTTTCTTGACAACTGGGGCTGCTGGTTGCCCTGGGTGTGGATTCTCAGCCCCTCCCCGCCAGACTACTGTGTCTGCATGCTCATCCTACTTGAAATCACCAGCATCTAGGTGATGCTCAGTTCAATATCTTTAGGAGACACCTCTCCTGACTTCCAGCTCTTTTCTTGGACCACCTGCTAGATGGCTCCACCTGACATGCTGCAGACACCTAAAACTAACATTTTCTACATCAAACTCATTACCTGTTCTCTGTATTAGCTCTTCCTCCTGAATCTGTAGGTCAGTTGGTGGCAACACTATTCACCATGTCTCCCAAACTAGAAATACAAGCATTATCCTGAACTTCTCCTCCCTTATTACCCACATCACATGAGTACTGCCAATTTCAAATCCTAATTATAACCCCAAATCTATTCTTACTTAACCCCTTACCAGTGCTCCAGTCTGGATTCCCATTAGCTCTTAGCGTACTGCTGCCCCAGCCTCCAGTCCAGTTCATCTGACTTCTCTCCTAACAGACTCCAGTGGGATCAACCTAAAACACAAATCTGACCAATCTAACTTGCAACTCCTCATCACCCTCAGGTTAAATTCCAGGGTCCTTAACATGGCATATGGTATCTAATGACTCTTCCCTTGAGTAGACATTGCCTACATGTTGAACTGTATTCTAGTCACCATTCTCTTAAAATGTACTTTCCAGAAACACCCAACATCTTATAACTCCACACTAACACTCTGTTAACTTACTACTATTCCTCACTAGATGACTCATCTCCTTCATCTAACTAAAATCTAATTTTCCTTCGGAATTTACTTAGGCATCACCTCTACCAGGATCCTTCCTTGTCTCCCTAGACTTGGAGATGCATGAGGAAGTATTTAGCAGGGCAGTGTCATGATGTCTATACATGTTACTCTTTTGAAGAAAAGGAGAAGGATGAAGTCATTGTGGCAAAATATTAATTAACAGCTAGAAATCTAGGTTAAAAGCATTCAGGTGCTTATTACACCATTCCTTCACTTTTCTGTAGATGTGAAGACTTCTGAAATAAAAAGTTGGAAGAAATAATCTCACATAAGGAACTCTACCAAAGGTATACTCTATTATGGTTCAACTATACTCCCCCCAACTTGGGAATTTCTTTTATTTCTTTTTTATTTTTTTATTTTTATAGACTGCATTTTGATTCATTGCACACAAATTGGGTACAATGTTTTATTTCTATAGTTGTACACAACTATACAGTTTTAATAATTATTTATCTATGCATTCCTTTCTTCCACTAACCTGTCACTGAAGTCAGGGACTATTTTATTTTTGTCATTGCTGGGGTTTGGGGATTTTTGTTGGTTTGTTTACTCTTCTTTTTTTTTTAGTTTTTAGTTGCAGGTGGACCCAATACCTTTATTTTATTTTTATGTGGTGCTGAGGATCAAACCCAGCACCACATAAAAATGGAGAGCTAGGAGAGCACTCTACCACTGAGTCACAACCCAGTCCTTGCTTGTTTCCTTTTTAAACATATCATTCTCAAGAACGAGTCAAGCAGACTTTCAGTAAATATTTTTTGGAAAAATGAATGACTGTGCTAAGTGAAAAATAAATCTAAACACAGAATTCTCAATCATCTATCAAGTATTTTAGATTCTACAATTCGCTCATCATTTCCTTGGCTGCTCTGGCAGTAAAGACCCTTAAAAATACCCTTGACTGGAACTGTGCTGAGACAAGGAAAAATGAAAGGTAGTTGGGATAGATGCTGACAACTAAAATGAAGAAAGCCAGGGACATACAGAGCAGTGAAGCTGGGAAAGTCCTCAGAAGTTAGGCATGTAGATTCCAGGGTAGGAAGAGATTCTTAAAGACTAAACCTTTATTCTTAAATGGGAGACTGAGTAAACACACTAAAATGCCACAGAGAGCATATGAAAACCACTACTGGGCTGGGGTTGTGGCTCAGTGCTGCAGTGCTTGCCTCGCACATGTGAGGCAGATAGATAGATAGATAGATAGATTAGATAGACAGAAAGAAAGAAAGACAGATAGATATAACTTTAAAAACAACAACACAATACCATCACCACTAACAAAATTTTAAAGACAAGGTCAGAGAAGTATACTTCTGGCCTAAAGCCATGGTGGTCCATAAATGGATATAAGAACTGGAGGCCTCTCAGCTGAAGAATGATTTTGCTCCTTCACAACACAGACAACAGACCTGCAGCTGGGATCATGGAAATACTTGGAGACTACATGAGTAGAAAACCTCAGACCACCAAAAAAATTAGTAAGAGGCTTTATTATAGATGAGAAAAACCAAATATTTCCCATGACAAACAAAAAACCCAGGCCAATACCACACACTTGTGTGCATGCTAGATTATTATAACTGATTTAGTACTGCCAAAAACTAACCAAAAAACAGCACATAATCCCTGCCTGTAATCTCTGCAGCTCAGAAGGCTAAGGAGTTCAAAGCCAGCCTCAGCAACTTAGGGAGGCCCTGAGCTACTTATCAAGACCCTATATCAAAATTTTAAAAAAGGAGGCTAGGGATGTGGCTCAGTGATTAAACACCCCTGGGTACAAAAAAAAAAAATTAACCCAAATATTGGTCCATGACTAATGAAACCTTGGAGCACACCAAAATAAGCAAAACTTTCCATAATATTGGATATAATAATTCTTACCGGGCCTGGGGAAATAGCTCAGTTGGTAGAGTGCCTGCCTTTCAAGCACAAGGCCCTGGGTTCAATCCCCCAGCACCACAAAAAAAAAAAAAAAAAAAATTCTTACCAAAAAATAAGCTCATAATAAATAAAAACTACAGATATAAAATAAAAACTTCAGATCACATAAACTGTCTGCAACAGGAAAAATTACCAGACATACAGAAAAAGGAGGGTGGCACCTCAAGAACTTAAGATTATAGTACAGAAAAAGACATTGTGAAGTAAGAATTTTAAATATTGTCAAATATGAACGCAAAGGTGAGGATGTGGCTCAGAGATAGAGCTTACCTAGCATGTGTGAGCCCCTGGATTCAATGCCCAGTCCTACTAAATAAACAGATGAATAAATATGAAAGAAAAGACAAAAACAGAAGCCATAAGGGAAACATGGGTAAACAGATTTTAAGGGACATATAAGGTACAATCAAGCAAACCAACATATACTTTGTGAGAGTTCCAGAAAGAGAAGAGGAAAAGGGAAGAAATATTTGAATATTTAATGGCTGTAAACTTTTCAAATTTGATGAAAGAAATGAAATCAACACAACCAAGAAACTCAATGAACTCCAAGTAGATAAACTAAAAAGAGACTGACACAAAAATAATTTATAATCAAATCGATCAAAAGACAAAGATGATCACTAAGGAAAAAAGAAGAGCCTGGCCCATGCTTATTATTTCTCAATTCCTTAAGAGCTAATCTGCGTATAGTGGTACACACCTGTAATCCCAACAACTAGGGAGGCTGAAGCAGGAGTATCACAAATTTGAGGCCAACCTCAGCAATTTAGCATATTCCTGTTCAAAAAAAAATAATAATAAAAAAAAGGAGGGAGCAGGAATGTAAGTCAGTGTAAAGTGCCCTGAATTCAACCTCCAGTATACCTCTCCCTCTCTCCCTCCCCCACCCCACACAGAAAAAAGATTGAACAACGTTATAAACCAACTAAATCAGAGAGACATATAAAGACACTCCACCGAACAGAAGAATACACATTCTCCTCAGATGCACATAGAAAATTAATCAGAGTCGAGCGCGGTGGCGCACACCTGTAATCCCAGCACTTGGGAGGCTGAGGCTGGAGGATCGCAAGTTCAAAGCCAGCCTCAGCAACTTAGCGAGGCCCTAAGCAACTCAGTGAAATAAATAAATAAAATGCAAAATAGGGCTCTAAATAAAATGCAAAATAGGGCTGGGGATGTGGCTCAGTGGTCGAGTGCCCCTGGGTTCAATCCCCAGTACCAAGAAAAAAAAAGAAGAAAGAAAATTAATCAGAAACAATTATGTCAGGCCACAAAACAAGTCTCAGTGCATTTTAAAATGACTAAGTTCTTAAAAAAGTTTTTCTCCAATTATGAAAATCCTAAAAATAAAAAAAAAATACCAGGCAAATCAGGAAATTGACACATATTTAGAAATCAAATCAAAAAGCACACCCAGGGGCTGGAGTTGTGGCTCAGTGGTAGAGCGCTTGCCTAGCACATGTGAGGCACTGGGTTCAATCCTCAGCACCGCATAAAAATAAACAAAGAATGTGTCCACCTACAACAAAATTAAACTTAAAGAAAAAAAAAAAAGCACACCCAACCAATGGGTCAAGGAAGAAACAAAGAAAACCAGAAAATATCTTGAGACAAATGAAAATGAAAATACAATCTACCAAAACATATGGGATACAGTAGAAGTACTCAGAATTGTACCTATAAATGCCTACATTTGAAAAAAAAAAAATAAGCATGATCTCAAATAAAAAACTAAATTTAGGGCTGGGGTTGTAGCTTAGTGGTATAGCACTTGCCTAGCATGTGTGAGGCACTGGGTTTGATCCTCAGCACCACATAAAAATAAATAAATAAAACAAAGGTATTGTGTCCATCTACAACTAAAAACATATTTTTTTAAAAAATTAAATTTACCTGAGCGCAGTGGTGCATGCCTGTAATCCCAGCAACTTAGGAGGATGAGGCAGGAGGATCTCGAGTTCAAAGCCAGCCTCAGCAAAAGCGAGGTGCTAAGCAACTCAGTGAGACCCTGTCTCTAAATAAAATACAAAATAGGGCTGAAGATGTGGTTTAGTGGTGGAGAGCCCCTGAGCTCAATTCCTGGTACCCCCATCCCCCAAAAAAGCTAAATTTATACTTTGAGGAAGTAGAGAAAACAGTAAAAACTAAATCCAAACCTAGCAAAGGGAAGGAAATAATAAAGATTAGAGTGAAGATAAATTAACTAGAGAATAGAAAACCCAAAGAGAAAAATCAACAAAACCAAAAGTTGGTTCTTTGAAAAATGTAAACAAAAATTGGCATAACTTTAGGTAAAATGACAAATAAAAAGGAGAAAACATAAATATTTAAAATCAAAAATGAAAGTGGGGAATTTACTATTAACTTTAGAGGATTTTTTAAAATGATAACAGAATAAGTGAAATGAAAAATTTCAAGAAAGATGCAAAACTACCTGAAATTACTCAAGAAGAAATAAGAAATAAAAACAAACCTTAGGGCTGGGGATGTAGCTCAGTTGGTAGAGTGCTTGCCTCGCAAGCACAAGGCCATGGGTTCAATCCCCAGCACCGCAAAAAAAAAAAAAAAAAAAAAAAAAAAAAAACCTTAAAAATAAAAAGAGGGCTGGGGTTGTGGCTCAGTGGTAGAACACTTGCCTGGCATGTGTGAGCCACTAGTTCAATTCTCAGCACCACATATAAATAAATGAATAAAATAAAGGTTTATCAACATCTAAAAATTTTTTTTAAAAAAAGAAAGATTAAATTAGTAACTAAAAACCTTTCAATAAAGAAAAAAGTCTAAGACCAGATGACTTCACAGGTACATTCCAGTCCTCTCAAACTCTTCCAAAACAATAGAATGGAAAGGGCAATTCCTAACACTCTATCAGGCCAACTCTAATATCAAAGTAAGACAGGGGCTGGGGATATGACTCAGTTGGCAGAGTGCCTGCCTAGCAAGCACAAGGCCCTGGGTTCAATCCCCAGCACCAAAAAAAAAAAAGACAAACATCACAAAAAGAAAATTACAGACCAACAGCCTCTATGAATACGGATGCGAAATTTCAACAAACTGTCACTAAACTAAATCCAAAAATATATTAAAAAGATTACCCTAACTGTATTAGCCGTATCTTCATCTTTGTGACAAAACATCTGAAAACAACAACTTAAAAGAGGGAAAAATTTATTTTAATTCAGGGTTTCAGAGGTTTCAGTCCATGGTCACCTGACCCCATCATTGTGGGGCTGTGACAAGGCCAAACACCATGGTGGAGAGCATGTGTTGGAACAAGCTGTTCACCTCATGGTGGCCATAAAGCAAGGACTGAGAGGAGGAGTGTACCCTTCAAGGGCACACTCCTAATGACCTACTTCCAATTAGGCCCCATCTCCTACAGTTTCCACCACCTCCCAATAGCCCATTAGTTATGAATCCATAGAAAGATTATTTCATTCATGAAATCAGAGCCCTGATGATCCACCCACTTCCCCAAAGCCCTACCTCTTAACACTGCCTTCAAAACATGAGCCTTTGGGTGACATTCAAGACCCTAACTGTAATATTTTGTCCTTGGCCCCCAAAAGCTCATATCCATCCCACCATGCAAAATTTATTTGGTCCATCACCAAGAGTTCCCATAGTTTTAACAGTTGCAGCATTGTTCGAAAGCCTGAGTTCAGTTTCCTCCGAGACTCAGGCAACTTTTAGCTATGAGCCCCTGGAAAATCAAAAAACAACTTATACATTTACTAGATGCAATGGCACAAAACATTCCCATTACAAAAGAGAGGAACAAGAAAACAGAAAGGAGGACTAAATCAAAGTAAGACCAGAACCCAACAGTGCAAACATTAAATCCTGTAGCTCCATGTTTGGTATGCGAATCATACAATGGCATGATGTGAGTTTCAAAGGGCTTGGACAGTCCTGCCCCTATGGCCTTGCTGACCGCAGCCCACATGGCCTCTTTCTTGAGTTGGCTCTGGTCACTGCCTGTGACTTCCCTCAGCAGGCAGTCCACATTACCGGCATCTCTAACATTCTGGGATCCCCTTTGTAGCTTCAGCTTCACCCTCACAGATCTAACCTCTAAACCATAACACTAAGAAAGTAGAATTTATCCCAGGAATGCAACAGTGATTCAACTTTAAATTAATCACCAGGCATAGTGGCACACACCTGTAATCTCAGCTACTTAGGAGGCTGAGGCAGGAGGATCACAAGTGTAAGGCCAACCTCAGCAACTTAGGAGACTGTTTCAAAGTCAAAAGAAAAGGAAAGGAAAGGAAAGAAAAGGTGGGATTGGGGATGTAGCTCTGTAGTACAGCCCTGGGTTCAATTCTCAGAATCAAAATAATAATGATGATTAGTAAAATAAAATAATCAATGTATAAAACAAAGTGGCAGGAGCATACCTTGATACAAAAGAGGCATCTGAAAAAATTCATGATAAAAACTCTCAGAAAACAGTAAAAAAGTGAAAGCTTTTCCCCCGTGATCAAGAACAAGACACAGATGACTGTTTTTACCACTGCTATTCAAGTGGACTAAAAACTCTAGCCAGAGCAATTAGACAAGAAAAAAGAATAAAATGCATCCAAATGGGAGAGAAAGGAATAAAATGTATAATTCATGAGTGATCTGATCCTTTAAAAAAAATCTACAAGAAAGCTACTAGAATTAATAAATGAGTTCAGGGTATGAAATCAACACCTAGTAGGCAATTTTATTTGTGTGTACCAGCAATAAACTATTTGAAAAGGACATTTAAAAACCAACAATCCTATTTACAATAACAGCTAAAAGAATAAAATGCACAGGACTAAATTTCACCAACTTTATTTACTGAAAACTATAAAACACTGAAAATTATAAAACAGTCAGCTTTACATTGCTGTGACCAAAATACCTGACAAGACCAACTTAGAGGTAATAAAGTTTATTTGGGCTCCCAGTGTCAAAGGTCCCGTTCATGATTCCAATTCCATCACTTAGGCCCAAGGTGAGGCAGAGAACCATGGGAGAAGGAAGCAGTGGAGAAAAGCTGCTCAGTTCCTGGCAGCCCGGAAGCAGAGAGAAAGAGGAAAGAACCAGGGAGTTAAGATATAATCCTCTAAGACTCATCCCCAGTGACTTTACTCCTCCAGCCATGCCTCACTTGCCACCTACTTAATCCATTCAAATCAGGATGGACTTGTTAGGTAACAGCTCTCATAATCTAATCATTTCACCTCCGAATATCTGGGCTTTTCAACAGGAACTTTTGGAAGACACCTCACATCCAAACCACAACAACTGGTAAAAGTCCTAAATAAATGGAAAGGCATGCCATTCATGGATTAGAAAACTGAATATTATTAAGATGTCAGTCAATACTACCCAAAAGTCATATACAGATTCTATTCACTGTCCACAGTCCAAACATCCTTTTATCCTTTTATATAGAAATATCATCTGTAAGGGGCCTTGAACAGTCAAAATAGACTTTTTTGGGGGGTGGAGGTACTGGGATTGAACCCAGGGATGCTTTATCAGAGCCATATCCTCAGTCCTTTTTAATCTTTGAGACAGGGTCTCACTACGTTGCTGAGGCTGGCCTCAAACTTGCAATCCCCCGTCTCTGGGATTACAGGTGTGCACCACTGCACCAGACAGCCAAAACATTTTAAGACAGAAGAGCAAAGTTTGAAAACTCACATCCTTCTGATTTATAAACTTACTAAAAAGCTACAATAATCCAAATAGTGTGGTACTGGAATAAACATATAGATCAGTGAGATAGAACTAAAAGGCTAGAATTAAACTTCACACATAAATAGTCAATTTATTTCAATAAGGGTGCCAAGTCCATTCAGTGGGGAAATGGTGCAGAGATAACTGGATTTCCATATATAAAAACATGAAGCTACACCCCATCACTGAATTTGGCAATAGATTCCTATACATGACACCAAAAACACAAGTAACGAAAGAATATATAAATTGGACTCCATCAAAATTGAATTTTTTTGCATCAAAAAATGTTATCAAGAAAGTAAAAAGGGGCTGGGAATATAGCTCAGTTGGTAGAGTGTTTGCCTGTCAAGCACTAAGGCCCCGGGTTCAATCCCCAGTACCTCCAAAAAAAAAAAAAAAGTAAAAAGAAAATAGTGAATAGAAGAAAATATATGCAAATCATACATATGATAGGGGTTTAATATCTGAAATACATAAAAAACTCCCATAACTCAATGAGAAGACCAAAACCCAATTTAAAAATGGGCCAAGGAGTTGAACTGACATTTCTCCAAAAAAGACATACTACTGGCCAATAAGTACACAAAAGGAAACCAACATCATTAGTCATTAGGAAAATGAAAAGCCAAAACCACAATGAGGTACCACTTCACATCTACTAGGTTAAAACAAACAAATATACTCTCTCTCTCTCCACACACACACACACACAAACACACACACACACAATCTAGTGTATGTTTGTTTTAATATGTATATTTTCTTTCTTTTTTTTTTTTCTTTTGTACTGGGAATTGAACCTAGTGGCTCTCTCCTACTGAACTCACTCCCAGCCCATTTTTAGTTTTATTGTAAGACAACCTGTTAAGGTGTCCAGGCTGGCCTTGAACTTGCAATCTTCCTGCCTCAGCCTTCCAAGTCACTGAGATTATAGGCTGTGCTACATACCCAGGTATGATTTTTTTTTTTAAAGGCAAATAACAAGCATTGATGAAGATGTATGAGATGTATGCTGCAACCCTCTGGCATTATTGATGGGAACACAAAACACCACATGCACTGTGGAAAATGGTTTGGTGGCTCCTCAAAAAGTTAAATGCAGAACTGCCATATGACCCAATAATTCTACTCTTAGGTGAATACCTAAAAGAATTGAAAATAGGGACCCAAACAGATATTTGAATGCCAATGTTCACTGGTTTTCAGATGAAACAATTCAGTATCCATCAACAGATGAATGGATAAACAAAACCTGGTGGATCCACACAATGAAATCTTATTGCACAGTAAAAATGTGTAAAGTAGTAACACATGTCACAACATGGATAAACCTTGAAACATGCGAAGTGAAAGAAGACAATCACAAAGACCACATACTGTATGATTTCATTTATACAAAATATCCAGAATATTGAGACAGAGGGGGAAATAAGAAGTGACTTATAATGGACATCAGGTTTCTTTAGGGGTTGACAAAAATGTTCTGAAATTACTAAAATAATCACTATTTTGTGATAGATGCACAAAACCCACTGAACTACATACTTTCAAAGGGTGAACTTTATGGTATATGAATTGTATCTTAATAAAAGTTAATTTTAAAAATTTCCAAGCTGTGCATAGACTGTCACTATGATCTCTTTCCATGCAAAAATGACATACGCTCAGCCATTTATTTAAATCTCAGCCTTATGACTACAAAAATTACACCAGAGGTTCTATAGAGAGACTGAAAACCTGGCTTTAGAGCCAGGGATGTAGTTCAGTGGTAGAGCACTTGCCTTCTATGTACAAGGACCTGGGTTTGATTCCTAGCACTGCAGCAAAAAAATAAAAATAAAATAAAATACTGCTTTAGATCAAACTCCCACTGGGACAGCTATATCAACAAATGCAAAATGTCTAAATGGACTGAAGCTCAATCTCCCTGCACTGAGGATATATACAAGAAAGTAAATTCTATGAAGTATTACGAGAGAGATAAAAATAAGGACACACTAGTGACTTATTTAACAATCACCTATTTACTACATCAATAACAAATAACCTTACACAAATACAGTAAAGGAGTTGCATAAAATAGTCATATTTTTTAAAGATAAATTAATAAGTATCTTTAATTTCAATGTCAGTTCTGTACCATTCTCTTTTCCATATTTTGGATCAGATGATAAAATATTTGAATATGGAAAGACACATTTCCACATAACATACAGGGGAAAAGCTTTATTTAAGCACTGCACATTCATGACAAGAATCCAAGTCTAAGCTCTAGTCTCACATTTAGTAGCTGTACCTGAGAAAGGCCCTTTCCCCTTCTTGCTTCACATTTCTAATGTGCAAAATAGAAATTTCAAAGACTGTAAAAGTTGAGATTTTTATTCGGTGTAAAAGAAGAATGATGTTGCAAGTCGAATTAGACCTCAAAGACTCTATATTGATTACAGGATAAGTTTTAGCCAATATTAAGGTTCTCTCTTCAAAATGTTCACTGCCAGTATCTTAACAAGATTAAATGCTTGGAGATCAGTGGAAATTAGAATTTTTTTTTTCCTCTCCCTTCCCACATCCATGCCCCTTTCTGCAAGTTGACAGGAAATAACTTCTGACTGTCAGCTTTTTTCTATTCCGATTAAAAATGTGAGTCAATGGTAGGTTAAGAAACTGGTCACAGGGCTGAGGTTGTGGCTCAGTGGTAGAGGGCTTGCCTAGCATGTGTAAGGCACTGGGTTCGATTCTCAACACCACCTATAAATAAAATAAAGGTATTGACATCTAAAAAAATATAAAAAAAAAAAAAGAAACTGGTCACATCCCTATTAACCAACTAGATCCACATACAATTTCTCATTGCACAGAGTTTGTTAAGCATTGAAATTTTATCTCTAAATATCAGAGCATTCAAGTTCACATCTTGGTGGACTTTATATCAATGAAAATTAAGTTTAAGCCAGATGTATACTTGTAATGCCAGACACTCTAGAGGCTGAGGCAGGAGGATCACAAGTTCGAGGTCACTAGGCTACTTAGTAAGAACCTGTCCCCCAATCTTTTTAAAGGTGGGGGGGGGGCTGGCTGGAAATGTAGTATAGTAGTACAGTGCCTCTGGGTTTAATTCCCAGGACACCCCCACCCAAAAAAAAAAAAAGAAAGAAAATTTAAATTTCACAAAGCTGCTTTTGTCTACATACTTCCTTTCATGTTTATCATAAATTTCTAAAAATGTGCTAATCATGTGGGTAAGGATATTTGCAGGCTTTGAGGAAACCATATTCCATCCCTGGGATCCCTTTTAATAATTCTTTGGATAATCTTACAGCTTTACCAAAGTTGGTCCCTCAATTAAAATTATGTTAAAGGCATTATAAGTTAGAGCATGAATGTGCCTTCTCTTGTACATATTAATTCTTTTTATTGAGAAAACAATAAGCACATTTAACTGGTAAAATGACTTAAGAAAAGCTATGATCTCTTGTTTTAAAAAAACGGTAATGCCAACATCAAAGCATTTTTCCTATTTTAAATCCTCTCTGAGGTCAATATTTTAATCTGAGTTACTTTAAATCCAATCAGAGGGTCTAATTCAGTTTGAAAGCTCAGAGAATATTAAACCATATCATTCTTAATAGGAATTGGTGGGGGTGGGGAGCCAGTATAATCTTTTTCTATTAAAACACAAACACACTTGCCTGGCATGCACAAGGCCCTAGGTACCATCTCTAGCACTGCAAAAAAACACCAATAATAATTTTAAAACAAAAGCATTAGCAAAACTTTCAAGTAGTTACAACTTGATAGTTACAACTATTTTTTTTTTTTTTTTTTTTTTGCAGTGCTGGGGATTGAACTCAGGACCTCGTGCTTAGAAAGCAAGTGCTCTACCAACTGAGCCATATCCCCAGCCCCACAACTATATTTTTAAAACTAGTAAGTAAAAAAAAAAAAAATACTGAGTCAATAAACATCAGCATACACTATTAATTAATAGGAGAACCAGACACAGACCTACAAAGTTATACCTCTCACTCACTATGCAAACCTTCAAAGCAGCATAATCATTCCAAACTGTCCCATCTCAGACAAAGTAACCTATTTTTCTAGGCTCTTAAAAATAGTACTAATCCAAATTATCATTACTGTTTTAGACCTTCCCTTTAAAGAAGTCCTTAAAAGGCAAATTATACAGTAGCCAAGTTATTTTTATTTTTTTCTTATTTAAAAAAATTTTTTTGTAGTTGTAGATGGACAGCATGCCTTTATTTTATGTTTCATTTTTATGTGGTTTTAAGAGTCGAACCCAGTGCCTTACACATGCTAGGCAAACACTCTGCCACTGAGCCCCAGCCCCTCATTTTTTTCTTAGTGATTTAAATGGCTCTCTGGTAATGTGAATGGACCCAATCATATTTATTGAATTACAATAACAGAATTATAAAAATAAGGGCAATGTGTTTCTCAACATTCAGTCCCCCTTTCCCTTAGCTATCCATTTCTTCCAATATGACAACTAAGCAGAAGAATAAGTGATTTGTCAAGTCATGTAGGACATCAGCAGTTGAGAAGGAACTAAAGCTTGGCCACCCTGCCTCTTTGTCACTTTTCCCATTTTTCTATCACAGCTTCCAGCAACTTAAAAAATACAGCAGCATTGTATTTACCAGAAATTGATACTTGTCAACTTGCATGAAGATATTATATCCATAACATTATAAATCTTCCTTGACACAAATATTACTACTGGTTGCAGAATTTTCCTTAAATACATTCATCTTTTCTATTTTGAACTGACTTATGACTTCTTGTACTCCAAGTTTTCTTTTGAATAGAATGCAAATGGTGCTAAATGTCCACCCAGCCTTGCTCAGTTCTAGAGCCACTCGGCAAAAGACCACTTCCTCTTCCATCATCTCTATTGTCTCCTGGGCCACCAGTGCTCACTGGCCTCTACAGCAACCAACTACAAATAGCAACAATCATAACTTTTCCCAATATAAACAGCTAACCAACACTACAGTACACATAAAAAGGGATATCTTAAGAAAGATGCAGACTGAAATCCCTGCCCACCACTAATAAGCAATTTGAAACAAGTACTTCAAAAATAACCACTTGAACTTTTACCTGCAACCTCCTGCATACACGTGTACTGGTTAGCGTACCATAATGTCTAACTCTTTTTGCTTCATTCATGCTTGATACCCTCTCAATATGCTACCATTTCTACATCGTTATCTGCAGGAAGTTAAATTGCTTCTGCCTACAACAAGAGTTGAGGGGACTGCTGAATTAGCTGAAAAGATCTGTTCACCATTCAGCTACCTTCCACCTACTACAAGCAAATGCTATGCTGTAAGCTGTTCAGATTAGTTTCCTTTCCTCCACAAAAAATTCAACGTAACATTTACCACACATGGAGAGTGTTCCTATCTTTTCAACTATGACATCCATCACCCACATTAAGAAAATAAAAGGTGCAAAACAAAACAAAAACTTTGGGGGGTATATTTCAGTGGCAGGATGCTTGCTGCTTAGCATGCACAAGGAGGTCCTGGGGTTTGATCCCCAGCACTGCAAAGAAACGAAGGTGCTGAGCAAACAAGGTTAAATGAAATTTTTATTTACTCTCTGACTGGATATCAGATAAAATCTAAAATACTGAAATAAAAGTTGAACAGGCCTACAGAAGAATGAAACCTGAAGTACTGTGTGTGAAAAAGGGAGAGAGAAACACTATTATTCTAACTTAGACAATAACTAGAAAATATTTTCTAAAAATCTTTTTAAAATTTTTTTAAATTAAGCTTCCTTCATAATACTTAAAGAAGAGTTCTCTTTTGCATTTGCAAAGCCCTGGGTTCAATCCCCAGTTCCAAAAAAAGATGAGACCCAAAAAAAAACAAAAAACAACAAAAAAAAAACCCCACCAAAAATAAGTAAGAAAAAAATTTAATATTGCTATTAAATATAAAACAGAAAAAAAAAAGGAAGACTATCACAGGTCAGATATCAAAAACACGACAGAAACAGTTGAAGTATTAACAGCTCTAGCCATCATCACTCAGTTTCCTACTACCTCCAGAAATGTCAGTGGTTCCCAGCCAGGGGTGTCTTTGCCTCCCAGTAGGGATTTTTTGGTGGTCACAACTGGGAGGGGTATAGAGCGAACAGAAGCCAGGGATGCTGCTACACATACAACACAAGGGACCCAAAATACCAAGCATGCCAAGGCTGAAAAACCCTTAGAAAGGTAGTCCACAGCCCAAGCCCTTCTTTATTATTTTACTGGTGGTGGAGAAGGTACATATTGGTAAAGTAAAAGATAAGCCACTGAGAACTACCTAGTTCTAAGCAGTACTAAAGGTTAAAAAACAATAAAAGGGCTATTTTTGAGGATTATTCCAAAAGAATGATTTATTTAAAGTCATCTGTATAAAGCAGCATCATGAAATAAAAAAGAACTGTTACACTACTCTAGGTAGACAGGGATTTACTATAGTTGCATAAAGTAAGCTTTAAAAAGAAAATTTCTCTTCAATAAGTCCTAAGGACTAAACCCAGTGAAGATACAAATCTGAAACCAGAACCCTGAACAAAGACTGCATTCTCCAACAGTCTCTTGATTAACCTAGCTACTACAAACGCAAAAGTATCAAAAATATATATCCAAACAAAAGGAAAGGGCAAAACCTTTAGAAACTGAAAAAACAAACATTTTTAATTCATGCCTTCTGCTCAGTCTATAAGAATTTGACTTTTAAAGGCTCATCAAACGTAGTTTCTAAGAATCAGAGGCTTAAAAAAAAATGTGAAAGTCAGGAAAGAATTTGTCAGATTAGTGTCAGAGACTATTGTAAGGATGATGCCTTCATCTTCTGCACACATATCCCTATAGAAGTTCACTTGACTTCACAATTACAGCTGCTGAAATGTAATTTGGTACATATCTACCTATTTTGTTCATCACTACTGCCAACTATTTTCTGCAGGTTTACTCTATGCAGAGTACCATGTCAGGGAGCAACTGCAAGTACTGCTTCAGTGATTAAAACTATAACTTCCTCTTCCTTTCTTACGTACCAAAATTTCAGTGATGAGTTTAAAAGTGCACAAGATAAACTCTTAAAAGTATTAAAACAGACTTAACTGACAATGAAAATTTAGTTTGGAGTAGTTTTTAGGATTTCTTTTAAAACATCTCAATAATCAAAGTTGTTTCTAAAATTCAAGTAGGATCTTCAACAAAACACTGACTCAACCTTGGTTTACATATAATCATTATCAATTTAAAAGCTGGAAGTAATCAACTAAGCAAATCTGTTTATGAAATAAAGATCACTTCTCAAAAATGGAGTAAAAAAAATCATGGTTTTAAAAAAAGTAACCTCAAATGCATTTGATTTATTAACTGAAATACTCCTTTAACCTAAAACCCTGCTTAAAAGATTTGTTTTTTGCTATTCTTTTAAATTGCTCTGGACTTCATCAATAGGCCCAACTGTTAAATATGGGAGCAATGACAACAAATTCCTGTGCAAACAGCTCCTAAGAGTGAGACTCTTTATTTAGAATCATCAGAGATAGTGGACAGAAGGAGGCATACCAAGTACCTTTCAAAATTCCATTAAAAATTAGAACAACAACAATAAAAAAATACATTTACATACTCAGAGAAAAATGTGATTCCATCCTGTAAGGATTTGCATATATAGACACATACATACATGTGCCTAAGTATTATAATAATAAATATGTATTTGCATATACAATGTATATTTGTCCAACATATAAATAGATATTTAGAAAGTATTACAGGTCTCTGAAAATGAAAAATAACCCTCACAAATCAAGGAAAAAGTGGGAAAAAACTGGTTCCATTACCCAGAGATAATCAGGCACCTGACAGACTTTAAAAATCAAGTGTCATAGTAAATAAGTCTATAAAACTATAAGCACAATTTTAATTCCCTGATTTCACTTATGCAAGATGGTCATTTTTAAGTCAAAACATACTTTTGAACTATGTCATCTCTCTTTAATCCCAGAAGGCACCAACAGAACTTTATATACAGTGTTGGCAGACTGATCTCTCTGAATATCTGAATTCTGTCTTATTTTTCCAAAATCACAACAACTTTAGCTTATGCATTAGCATTGCTCAATTAGGGCAGGTAATTGCTAACAGTTTGACTTGGAGAAGCATGCACACAGGTAAGAGATCGTCCTTACAACATCTACAAATGTCAATAAAATAGTCACAGTGTAGCAAAATTTTGCTTTTTGGGTCCATGATCATTAATAAAACCCAGGCTACCATCTCATACTTCCTATGGTTCTCTTTTCAATATATCATTCCCCCCCCTTATTAAAAAACATAGTTTTTTAAATGTTTTAATATATTTTAACTTCACTTTTTTAAAAATACTTTTTAGATGTTGATGGGCATTTATTTTATTCATTTATTTTATGTGGTGCTGAGAATCGAACCCAGTGCCTCACACATGCTAGGCAAGTGCTCTACCAGTGAGCCACAACTTCGGCCCTTCAGCCCCTTCACTTTAAAAATCAACTTTGTACTACCTTTTTTTTTTTTTTTTCCACTGCTGATGACAGAACCCAGGGCCTCACACACATCAATAGGCAAGAGCTCTACCACTAAGCCACATCCACCCTGGATTATGATTAATAAATTACTCTTAAGATAGAAAACTGAAGGGCTGGGGTTGGGGCTCAGTGGTAGAGAGCTTGCCTAGCACAAATGAGACACTGGGTTTAATTCTCAGCACCATGTGTAAATAAATAAAATACAGGCCCATTGATAACTAAAAAAATATTTAAAAAGAAAAGATAGAAAATCATATCCACAGGACAGTTGTTCACTAATCCCACAAAAACACCTTAAATTTCATCTTAATTTAAGCTGACGTGATATTTTATTCATGAAAAACAATCTATATCCTAAAAGAAATGTCATTTGCTACTTACAAGTTGTTGAAATGCACTCTTAAACAACTTTACTGATACCAGAATTAATCTTGAATTTTTGAAGGAAAAGTTACAATGATTTCTATGCTTCCAAGCTATAAATGCTCACATCAAATATTATTTTATGCCCAAGTGAACAGTCATGAAAAACCTAAGAAATATAGGCCATCTTTATGTTCTCTTTCCGCCTTCCTAGGACTTCAATTCCCACCTTTTATGGAAAGGAAATAAACAACAAGCTTCCTGTTCTATCACTAGCTTACAGCCAGTCTTTTACACATCACAGAACACAACCCGCCTCCTCCTTTCCTTCTCTCAAATATCTCTTATCTTAATTTAAACTTGTTGAAATGTGAGACTGTTTTACCACACTAATGCTCTCCTATGAAATTTATCTTATTTCAACATTAAAGAAAGGAATAAGCATCAATTCCCTTGTTTTTCATTCCTAAAATATTTATTTATATAATGAAGACAGTACAAAGTTAAAATTTGATGCTAAATTCAAATTTACAGGAAATGGTTTAATATTCTGTTCTTACTATTGTATACAACTAGAGTCTCCCACATCACTCCCTTCTAATTACATGAAAAACAGCTAAAACGGATATCAATAAAAAGATTACCTTTTTAAAAAAAGTTAAATATTACTTTAACCCTATATTTTCCTTCAAGAATGGGATGTCTTGGCAAAACTAAGTTAGATGAATTCTTTTGTGCTTGGACGAACAACAGGAAAGCAAAGCCTCCAGGCCTTTGGGGAAGAACCTTGTCCCTGCAGCCCTGCTCTGATGTGCTTGGGAGATAAGGCTCCATAGAGACACTTAAGGAAAGGCCTGTTCACATTTGAATTTCTGCATTCCTCAAGAACAATTCATGGCAATAACTAACTTTGCAGAAGAGCTACATGAAAGCTTGGGCCAATGAATGAGGGTCATCTGCTCTTTATCACAAGGGTAAACCTCATCCTGGCCAGTTTCTAACCTTTTAACCCTGTGAATTCCTAATTTACACATGAATAATGGAATTCTTGCCTAGAGTGCAACTTTCAGCTTCTAGTTCCTAAGTTTAGAAACTAAGACTTGAGTGCAACTTTGCCTCTGTGTTAAAAATCTAAAACTTGCACAAATTAAAGCTTTATATTTCAGGTACTGTACTATTATATTCCTGAACGAAAAGATATGCAAATAAAAACAATATACTTGTACCCTGCTGTTATCAATAACTGGGAGAACTAACTCAAAAATCAAAAACAAATTCAGAATGTACACTTAATGCTTATTCCTTCTGTTTACTCCAGATAATATCTTTAGAAATCAGAACTAATTTTTAAAAATATGTTTTTGGTTGTCAAGAGACCTTTGCTTTTATTTATTTATATAAGGTACTGAGGATTGAACCCAGTGCCTCACACATGCTAGCCGAGTGCTCTACCACTGAGCCAGAACCCCAGCCCAGAACTAACTTTGATAATTTAGGTTCTCTAAGAAATTTCATATTTCTAAAGAAAAATCTAAATCCACTATACATATTGTATTTTTTTTTTTTAAACCAGGGATTGAACTCAAGGACACTTGGCCACTGAGCCACATCCCCAGCCCTATTTTGTATTTTATTTAGAGACAGGGTCTCACTGAGTTGCTTAGGGCCTCACTAAGTTGCTGAGGCTGGCTCTGAACTCGAGATCCTCCTGACTCAGCCTCCCGAGTCGCTTGGATTACAGGCATGCACCACCATGCCCGGCTTTGTATTTTAAATTCACATTACTGATTGGATTTTCCTGGCAAAACGCATCCCAAGGTTAAACAAAATATGTGCATCTGGAGAATACGGTCCCTAACTAATTACAGTTGGACATAATCGCAAAGCAATGTTCTAATAATTTCACTGGAAATTACATTTCATACTTACAATATGAAATGTACTTTACCATAACACCCTTCAAAATGATTTACATCTATTTATTATTAGGGATAATTTTATAAAGACACAAAATCTAAAGATATTTAAAAAGCCAGTAAGCCAATAAGCAAGACCTTTTTTTTTTTTTTTTTTTTTTCTTTTTTGATGCTGGGTATTGAACTCAGGGCATTAGGCATGCACTGTGTGCTTTCAAAGGTGTTTCTGGGAGTCCTAGGATTCTGTTAGGCTCCTCAGGAGGTCCTGGAAAGGTGTGATAGTGACAAATGCTTCATCTTTTTATGCATGGCCACCCTCTCCACACCCAACCTCCACCCCCATAGGTAATACAAGTTATAGTTCCTGAGTATGAAAAAACAAGATTCCATAAACCTGCAAAGGAGGAAAAACCAGAATCCTGTAGAACAATTTTACATTAGACAAAATTTAAATGAACTGAACATAAAAGCACTATCTTGTAAATAGTACTGTACAGAAAAACCATCACCCAGGGTAGGACCAGATTTAGAAACTTTTAATTTTCTGCCATTTTTCAACATAAAAATCATTTTTGTAATGTATTTTCTACAATCATACCTTATTGTACAAATGAAATAAATTACTATTTACTAATATGAGGGCAGCGTAATTATGGCCATGAGTTGTTACAATTACATCCACCTAGGAAAGTCCTGCCACTAGCCTGTTTCAATTATGTAGAACTTGAAGAAATAATTGCCAAAAGATCACACCTTTATCTCAAGAATTCCCTCTTCCTGATGCTCATTTTGTAAACACTTTATAGGTACAGTATAAAATCCATCTTTTGTTGATTAACAAAATTACACAACTAGAATACCTATAAAACTATTTTTAAGATACAGTTTTGTTTTCCAATACTGAAATAGTGTTTGACCACCTGAAGAGATAGTGACTTCAGTGGAAGCAGAGTTCCCTACCTGTCCTGGACCCATCATTACACTCAAGTTACCAGGTCAACCACCAAGCAATGGATCATTTGGACAAATGGCTGCTCTGATGGGGTTAATACAAAGGAAATCATTAGACAGCAAACTTTATGACAACTGGGGGAAAAAATAAGCAGATCTGGTTTAAGTCCATTAGGCATAATATGGAAATGGCCTTAATCTCTTTCCCTCCCAGCAGGAAAACAGGAATACTTCAAAGGCTTGAGAGTTACTGACCAATGCCCTGCCTTACAATTAAAAAACAACATGGGTGATCTAAAAGCAGTCAGAAAAATGGAAGGTTGGGCTATAAGAAAGATTAAGCACTCAAGGGCCATCTACAAAGCAGGTTTACTTGTGATTGTTTTCATTTAATTACTAATTTCTAAAAGATGAAATTTTACAACTTTCGTGTTGGCCGAACTTAACATCCAACTCTTCTCATAATGTGAACAATTGAAATTTACATAAAGTCACCTTTATCAGGTTTTATATCACTTGGGTTCTAAACCTAACATGACTTTTGTTCCCAAATTTATGCATTTTTTTGTATATTTCTCTACCTGCCTTTATTTCCAGAATTCCTCATATATGACTTTTAGCATTATTATATTCATAAAGCAAGAAATCAAAATGTAGTAACAAAAATGTCAACAACCAAGAACTTAAACACTTACTTGATAAGGTAAGATGAGCTTTTTGACTAAGAATGGCTCCATATTTGTTCATTGCCAAACACTGATAAAATCCTTCATCAGACTGCTCTCCTCGCCTGCCTTCCACCTCACCGATGTACAAAGAGCCATTAGAAAGAACCTGGATCCGTTTATTTTCAGACACTTTTGCTCCATTTTTCAACCATGTGACCTTAATAGGAACTTCTCCATGAGCCTGGCAATCTAAAATGACTGGGTCCTTTCTTGTGACAGTTACATCCTGTGGTTCTTTTATAAAAAACAGTTCGCTAATGCACCACACTCCTAAAAGGAAAAAGGGAGAGAGGCATATCCAGAATTATAGGTATAAAATAATTTAACACACAATTGTAAAACACATAGTCAGGGTATAAGACAAAGTTTAACTGACCATATTAGTTAACTTACAAGCACTTTAATAAACCAACATAAGTTTTAGCAAATCTTTTCAAAAAGTCTAAGAAATCACCTTGCAACATTTACACTAAAAGTATAGGGAAGATTTCAATATTTCTAGCCTTATAAGAATTCTGTTCTCAAGTTCCTTGGTAGAGTTTCAAAATCATCAGGAAAACTCATGAGCACAAGCTGTTTGCTACTTTTACAAGCTTGTCAAAAAGATCTTGAACAGAGTAAGTCGTAAAAGTCTAATTTTACAAGAAATCATTAGCAAAACTCCAACTCTGTGAACAAGCAAGTTTATTTCCTTGTCCCTTGAAGTGTTTTTGGAACCCTTGGCACCTACCCCTTTGGGAGGAACGTTTATCTTTTGTGACAAATTACAAGTTTGCATTTTTCTATCTGCCCTTTTACAGCAGGGATTGTCTCCTTTTCTTGAAAGAAATCCATTTACTTAATTTCTGCAGAGCCAGCTAGGTATTTAAAGGACAAACAATAGACTTTGAAAAGTTGGTAACTCTTGCTGCTTGTACTCAGTGGGTGATCGGATTAGGAAACTTTTATTTCACTTTTTTAGAACTACCAACTGTTGGAAAAAATGCGTGACTAATTGGTCCTTACTGTCTAATAGGGATAGGAGATTGCTTAATCAACCAATACACATTTTTATCAGAGCAGAGGAAATGCTTTATCCTAAGCATACACATCGCCCCTGGCCCCAGCTAGGAAAAGCATGGGATGACCACTAATACTTTGTTACCTCCTGCTTTCAGAGCTAAGAGCAGGCTAAAGTCTTGCATATTGATTGGGGATAATAGCGAGTTAGGGGCTGGGGGTGGGGTGTGCGTTTCATCTTTCTCCTGGTCATTTTGAATCCATGATTACAAATCCTCAAGAATGATTTCTCTGTTTCTGATCAAGAGAGAGTCTCAGAAACCCCAAGCTCCCGGGCTCCCGACTTCCCCTGAAGTATGCCAGGGCGACCCGAGACACCCTTACAGCCTCGCGCTGCGCTGACCACTCCGGAAGGCGCCCATTGTGTTTCCGAGCCACATCTGACTTTGATCCTTTCTCATGCGAACTGAAACTAACTCCTCTAGAAAAAACTAAAGTCCAGCGTTTATAAATAAATAAAAGCCCATTCCCCTTAAAACCTCTCTCCTACACTCCGCCTTCTTCCTCATCCACACTACACTTTTTAATCTCCCTGAGGAAACCATCACCGAAGTAAAAGAGAAAAAGGAGTTCATCCAAGTTTGTGCAAGACTAACCCGGAGCTTGGAGGGACCCTCAAACCCGTACACAGCTCAGGGGCCCTGCCCCCAATACCTAACTTCAGGAAATAAATCCTATTTAGAAACTTTCCTTCCCAGCTTCGGGTACATTCGTCCCTGTCCCTCTGGGGCCATGCAACTTTCAACCCTTTTCTCTTTACAATTCCGGCCTCCCATCTCCTCGTTGGACTCGGACCCGGAACACTGGGGGCATTAGGAGTGCTGACCTGAACGCTGAGTTCCCCTATTCCCTTCCACAGCCCTGAAACGCGAGGAACCCCCACTGCAAACCCTGGAAGCCGCGCGGAACCGCGGCGCCCCCTGCGCGGCGAGGCTGCCACTAAGGAAACAATATAAATAAAGCCACGTGCGGCCGCGGCGGCCCCGGCGGGCGGGCGGCGCGGAGTCCAGGCTGGCCGAGAAGGCGGGGACGCGGCCGGAGCCGGGACAATGGCGCGAGAAGGGACGAGAGTGGACAGCGGCCGCTAAGGCCCTGCAGCCTGTAGCCGAGGAAGCTCGGCCGCGGAGGACGTGCGCGGGGAGAGGCTCCCACAGCTCTCCCCGAGCCCCGCAGAGCTTGCGGTGACCCGCGCCTCTAGCCCGCGGCTCCGGACAGGCCGCAGAGAGAGGGCAGGGGCCGGTGGTCAGCGCCACCACGGAAGACTCCGCCACCCTCCCCAACGCCCCCGTGTCCTTTTTCCCCATCCCACTAGCGCTTGCTCCCTCCCCATAGTCGGGGGCGGGGGTATCGCAGAAGAAAGCGCGCCCACCTGGAATGGGGCCGAGAAGCAGCAGGAACAGGAGCGCGCCGACCGGCATCCCCGGCGGCCACGGCCGGGCGAGGGGTCGTACTGAAGACGCCATTCAGCAGGGCTGCACGGGCATGCTCCCCGGCTGCCCTACAGCCGCTGTCCGCCTGCCGCCCCCGCCTCCGGGCGCTCCCCGCGCCGCGGCTGCACGCACACAGCCCGGGCTTCCCGCTCCCGCACCCGCGTGGCGTGGCGCGGCTGGGCTATGTGGTGGCGACGCTGGCGCACGGACACCCGCTCGCGCGAGGCGGGGGGCCTGAGAGTCCGGCCTGGGGGCGGAGTGAGGCGGCGGCTGGAGAGGGCGGGGGCGGCGGAGTGGACAGCGCCGCGACTGCCGGCCTGGGGACTACTTTCTACATCTGGCCCCTGGTCCGGGACCGGGAGGTCGGCGCGGCCGGCGGAGGGAGACGCCGGGATGGGGCCGGGAGCGGCAGGGTCGCGGCCCCGGGGAGAGGGGGCGGGCCCCGCCGGACAATGCACCTGGGGGTCAAGCCCCGGCTGAGGGTCCCGGCCCGCGCCCCCGCCCCCTCTGTGCCACCGTCGACGACAGAGCCACAAAGGCCACAAGCCTCCAGCCCCGCCAGCCCCCGGGGCCCCTCTCCCGCCGGCTAGTTTAGGATTCGGGGCCGGAGGAGGCGGGGGCTGGGGGGATGGTGTTGAGAGACGTGGAAAGGCCGGAGACTTCTCCCCTGATGGCCCCTGCCCATCCCCCTCCTTCCTCACCCGCCGAGGCCCTGTGGAGGGAAATCTATTTCCCACTTCGGAGATTTGTCAGCCCAACCGGAGGCATCTCCGGGCGACAAGCCCCCACATTCTAGGATCATTCTTACCCTCCCTGACCCTATTAGATGCAGCACTAGCTTAAAAACCTCTCTGAAGTGTGCCCTGAAATGAACAATTACCTTTAGGAGAGACGTTTTATTATCTCTTCTTCAAGTTAGTCAAGTTCTTTAATTTGTGAGAACTATGCGCACAAAAGGCCCTGTCCTGAGAGTCGAGGCGAGATCAGGGGATTTCCAGATTCTCGAAGATTGCTGCGGGAGACCAGGCTTTGATAGATTACCTGGTCAGAAGTTAGGCTGACTAGGAAAGACACAAGTGATGTGAATTTGTTCGCAGCTCCTAAAATTAATTAAGAATAACAAGAGGAGTTGAAAACATACACTTGAAAGTGTGTAATCAGATTGCTTAATGTGTGTGGATCATAGAGAGCGTTTACATGTGGATTAGCATTTGCTAATCCAAATCTAAATCTGTGGCACATGATGAGGGCACAGGCTAAAAGCTAGCTTTAATGAGAGCTGCTGACAGAAATCTAGTTTTTGTCACTAAGGCATCCACACACTAACTGCCTCTAGCACGTTCCGCAGATCCCCCAGATGAAGAAGTGGCCGCGGGGTGGGGGGAATTAACAGTTCTAAGACATCTGCCAGGATGGCAGCACTGCCTTCCCCCAAAGTTGTTAAAACAAGGATCTATTTAGCATTTTCAGTTTCAAGGCTTGTAAAACAGCAAAATGCTTGGCTGTATTGCTCCTAAACCTTTCTTATAATTTAGATGATCTTGAACTATTTTTGTGCATCAGAATAAAGGTTCATCTAACAGGAAAACGTTTAGGGAAAGAAAATGAAACAGTTGCAAAGATGTATTAAATATCTGATAATTCAAATTTACATAAAATGATACCCTTAACTATTTGTTGATTTGTTGTTAAAGTAGTTTTTTTTTAATTGTATGACATTCTCCCCCTTCCTCCCCCTCCCTCCTCCTTCTCTTAGGTCTCTTTCAATTGACCCTAAGTGCTCATATTTCCTGGATAAGAATTGCTAATAAGATGCTTTTATGCTGTCTTTCTTGAATAAATCAAACGAATTAAACCTGGGGGAAGGGAGAGATACTCTAAGAGGCAGGGTAAGAACTTTTTTTAACTGTCACTTTGTCTTTTCTTTAACATTTCAATTAATCATAATTAATCGATTCTCATAAGATGGCTTTGGAGCATGAGTTACACTGGGGAAGAATATTTGCATTGCGTCAAAATGAAGTGAGTTTATATACAAGATTAAACAACTCTGTGGAACTTTTCTGGTATATATTTACTGACCCATGGTGGGCAGCAGTGGACTTACTCTGGTGATAATCACCATGTTGTACAAATTCACTGTGTACCCAAAGGTTTCATTATATACTCATTCGTTTGATTCTCACAATGACCCAGTGAGGTAAGTAGAGATATTGTTATTTAAATCTCCATTTTTAGCTGAAGAAATTGAAACTTACCCAAGAAAACCAGAATTCTGCCTTTAAACCACCACACACACCCCCCCCAACATACTGGGAATTGAACCCAGAGGGGGGCCCTACCACTGAATTACACCCCTATCCTTTTTTATTCTTTGAGACAGAATCTCCCTAAGCTGCTGAGGCTGAACTTGAACTTGTGATTCTCCTGCTCCAGCCTCTCACGTGATTGGAGTTACCCTTATGCACCACCTCACCCTGCTCTGTATGTTTTTAAACATTTGTTCCTGTTGGCTTCAGAACTTACAGTACATTTCTTTGAATAACAGTACTTATCTTCTCAAACACTTAGATTTTCTCTCATGTATTATACTTGCCTTATATCAAGTACTAGGTGATATAACTGTTTAAGAGCTTGGTACCTAGTTCTTGTGAATGCCCCATAATTTCCATCCAGCACAGTTCCTCATATATAGTAGGTAACACTGCAGTGGTTAAAAGCTTAGATTTGGGTTTCTGGCACACTGGAGTTCAAATTTCAGTGTTGCATAAACACGTTACTCATGCTCTCAAACCTAATCTATTTAATGGAAATAAGTATAATACCAACAGGCTGTGGTGAAGTAATCTGATGCATGGAAAATACCTGGTACGTAGCTCTATAAATAATTGCCATTATTATTTAGTAAATAAATATTCCCAGTAGTGACAAATCTTTGTCCTTTCAGGGTGGGGTTGATTTTGAAAAATTCAGGTTTTTAAGAGTCAAATCTGACAAATTAATTATGCTGACGGTGATTTTAATGACTTCTTTCAAGAGTTCTTAAACTGGTTCTCAAAGAGATTTAAAGTGCCTGAGTATCTAACCTCCCAAAGCTACACCCTTGGAAGATAAGTTTCATTGAGATAAACAACTTCTTATGCCCTATTTTGCTTTCATGTTCTAATAGGACAATCATTTTCAAACCGGAAAGAGTTGAGCCTATGTAGTGAAAAAACTACTAAAATCTAAGGGAAGGTTGAAAGGGAAAACAAATCAAGTTTCCTTAATAAATTCAGGTCTTCTGGCCCAACTTCAGGGGAAAAAAATTGCATAATTTTACCATCAAATTATAAAGCTCTACTAAATAGTCTTCAAGGCCTCTGACCTCTAAACATTAACTGGTTTTATGGATTCATGGGACCATTTGTAGAAGATTATGAATCATTGAGAATGGCAAAAAGCAATACAAGTCTTTCTTTTAAAATGGATATTTATGGGCTGGGGGTATAGCTCAGTTGGTAGAGTGTTTGCCTCACAAGCACAAGGCCCTGGGTTCAATCCACTGCACACACAAAAAATGAAATGAATATTTACTGAGCTTTTCTCACATAGGTTAGAAGACCAGACCCAATGAGGTTTCCATGACATGATCTTTACAAATCATAAAATTATTCACTGATGAGCTTAATATTTGCCATCAGAAACATTCTGAAATAAGTTATTTTAAAAGTAGGTTGTAATTTTGGGGATTGTTACATGGTACAGCTACTAAGAAAAACAGTATGGAGGTTCCTCAGAAAATTAAAAATAGCCTGGCACCATAGTGCACACATGTGATACTAGTAATTTGGGAGGCTGAAGTGAGAAGATTGCAAGTTGGGGGCCAGGCTTGGCAAGTTAGCAAGACCCTATCTCAAAAAGAAAGAAAGGAGGGAGGGACGGAAGGAGGGAGGGAAAGAAGTCAGTCTGAGGACATAGCTTAGTAGTTCAATTCTGTATGTAGGGGTTGGGGATTAAGAATATCAAGTTGTAGTGGCACACACCTGTAATCCCAGCTATTTGGGAGATTCAAGCCAGCCTGAGCACTTTAGCGAGTGTCCCTAAAATAAAAAGGTCTGGGGATATAGTTCGGTGGTAGAACATTTGCCTAGCACATGCAAAGCCCTGAGTTTAATTCCCAATATCACAAAAAAACAACAAAAATTAAAAATGGCACTACCATATGATCCAAGAATCCAGGGCAAAAAGTCAATACAATTGAAAACAGGCACTTGAAGCTATATTAGCATAGCCACGTCCACTGCACCATTATTTACAGGACACAAGATATGAAAATAATCTAAATGTTTATCAAGGAATTGATGGACATTAAAGAATATTCTTCAGCCTTAAAGAACATTATGGAATATTAAATGTGAAAATATTTTATTTTGGAATGTTATTAAGCTTTAAAAATGATGAAAGTCATTTGCTACCATGGATGAACCTTGAGGACAAAACCCACACTGTAATTGAGACCTTTTCAAATTTTTTTTCTTTTTTTTCTTTCTTTTTTTTAAATTTTATTTATTTATTTATTTATTTTTGCTACCTAGGGACTCTTTATCATGGAGCTGCATCCCCAGACCTTTTTTTATTTTTTTATTTTGAGATAAGCTAGTCATAGGAAAGGACAAATACTGCACAATTCTGCTTATTTGAGATATCTAAAGCAAGCAAACTCATAGAAACAGAAAATAGAATGTTGGTTACCAAGGACTTGGGGGCTGGGGAAAAACAGAAACTTGTTCAATAGGTATGGAATTTCAGTAAGGCAAGATGAAAAAGCTTCTAGGAATCTGTTCTAAAACAATGTGACACATAGATAATAATATTGTAGTGCACATTTTAAAATATTAAGGGTAAATTTATGCTTATATGTTACTTATAAATGCATAGGAAAGGCAGTGATAATGAAGAGGCCAAAGCCCATGTTGGCTATGAATGTTCAGATCACGTGGATCTAGGGAAGCAAAAAAAACAAACTTACCTTGATTTCAACAAGACATTTGATCATCCACATCTCATGATATTCTTGTGGATTAGACAGAGATGTTGGTTGGATGTGAAAGGGATTATGCAAGATACCATTTGGTTGAAGCTTTAGGGCTTCCACTGCCAAGTTTCTCTCTGAAGTTCCTTAAAAAAAAAAAAAAAAAAAAAAAAAATCTGTTCTCATCCAGTGTCTCCTTCCACTGCCCATGGTCCAACTCTCACTGCCTCTCATCTGAGCCATTGCATTAAAAAGGAATCTCAGCAGACTTTCCCAAAACCTTCCAATCTTTTCATATTCCAATCCATTTTTATAGTTAGTACCAGGTTAACTTTTCTGTAATCAAATGTTTCTTCTGATCAAAAAACTTTCATTATCTTCTTATTGCCTATAAAATGTCCTCATTGCCCATAAAATGCCAAAGTGCTCATTACAAACCCCTTAATTTTGATAGTCTCCTGATAAGGCCCCAACCTTCCATTACAACTTAATGGTCAATTTTTTCTTGTATATATTTAACTTTCAGGCCAGAGTGACGGCTCTTTTGTTTTCCCCAAAGCACCTGAATTATCAGCTTTGAGCCTTTGCAGGAACTCTTCCCTAAGCCTAGGACTTCCTTACCCTTCCCACCCATGTTGTAATTGAGACCTTTACAGATCTTCTTGTTTGTTTGTACTGGGGATCTGAACCCAGGAGTACACCACCACTGAGCTGCATCCCCAGTCCTTTATTTTTATTTTTTTTTATTTTGAGACAGGGTCTTACTAAGTTTCTTATGTCCTCACTAGGTTGTTGAGACTGACCTGGAACTTTTGATCCTCCTGCTTTAGCCTTCCGACTCCGGGATTAGAGGCCCAAATCTCTCTTTTTTTAAATCTGTTCTAAGTAATTACACATGATAGTAGAATGCATTTTTGACACATCATACATAAATGAAGTGCAACTTCTCATTCATTTGGCTGTACATGATGTAGAGTTACACAGGTCATGTAATCATATATGCACATAGGGTCATAATATCCAATTCATTTTACTATCATTCCTACCCCCATACCCCCTCTCCTCCCTTCACTCCCCTCTGTCTACGCCAAAATACCCTTATCCCTCCCCCTTTATTGTGAATCAGCATCTGCATATCAGAAAAAACATTCATCCTTTGGTTCTTTGGGATGTGCTTATTTCGCTTAGCATAATATTCTCCATTTCCATCCATTTACCAGCAAATGCCATAATTTCATTCTTCTTTAAGGCTGAGTAATATTCCATTATGTATACGTACCACAGTTTCTTTATCCATTCATCTGTTGAAGGGCAGCGAGGTTGGTTCCATAGTTAAACTACTGTGAATTGAGCTGCTATAAACATTGATGTGACTGTGTCACTGTAGCATGCTGATTTTAAGTCCTTTGGGTATGAACCGTGGAGTGGGATTACTGGGTCAAATGGTGGTTCCATTCCAAGTTTTCTTAGGAACCTCCATACTGCTTTCCATAGTGATCACACCAATTTGCAGTCACACCAGAAATGTATGAGTGAAACTTTTCCCCCACATCCTCACCAGCATTTATTGTCACTTGCATTCTTGATGATTGCCATTCTGACTGGAGTGGCAGTTTTAATGTGCATTTCTCTAATTGCTAGAGATGTTGCACTTTTTTTATGTATTTGTTGATCAATTGTATTTCTTCTGTGAAGTGTCTGTTCAGTTCCTTTACCTATTTATTAATTGAGTTATTTGGTTTTTTTTGATGTTGAGTTTTTTGAGTTCTTTTCATATCCTGGAGAAATGCTCTATCTGAGGTGCATGTGGTAAAGATTTTTTCCCATTCTGTAGGCCCTCTCATCCCATTGTTTCCTTTACTGTGAAGAAGCTTTTTAGTTTGATCCCATCCCATTTATTGATTTGTGTATGTGTGTGTGTATGTGTGTGTGTGTGTGTGTGGTACTGGGGACTGAACTCAGAGATGCTTAACCACTGAGCCACATCCCCAACCCTTTTTTTATGTTTTATTTAGAGGCAGGGTCCCAGTGAGTTGCTTAGGGCCTTGTTAAGTTGCTGAGGCTGGCTTTGAACTCGTGACCCCCTTGCCTCAGCCCCGAGCACCTGGGATTACAGGTGTGTTCTACTACACCAGGACCCATTTATTGATTCTTGATTTTAATTCTTGCATTTTAGGAATCTTGTTAAGGAAGTCAGTTCCTAAACCGACATGGTGAAGAATTGGGTTGAGACACAAATCTTAACTATACATTCAGGTACAAGACAGAGGTTATTTTGTCCAAAATATCACAGTATTTTCATGGCACATAACTAGTGTATATTTTCTCCCGAGCCAGTAAGTATCTGGAGGGCATAAGTCATCATCTTGATTTACCCTCATATTTCACAAAGTGTGAAGAACAGACTTGCAACTAAGGAAAACTGAATAGATATTTGTCAACTGAAGAAATAATGAAATACTGACCAAAATACTGATCCTACAAACAGAGAGCAGTTGCTAAAAAGGTCTCTGGAAGATTACAAAGGCCAAGAGCACTAGGCATCCTCTTGGACATACACCAGCAATGGTAAGAGTCAGAGGAATGTGAGGCCACATTCATTCATTCAACCAAGTACTGAACATAAAATGTTTTCCAGAGGTTGATAGATGTTGAAGATGGTTTTAAGAAAATTTATGTGAATGCTGACCATTGTGATGAAGTCAGAAATGTGGATACTATGAGAATAGAGTTAATGAAGCAGTTTATACTCCTATAATAGGATGAAATGGGAAAGGAGAGATCATGCTAGCAAGAAGTGTGGAGTCTCAGGTTTTATCTTGCTTGTAAGCTAACAGGTTAGGCTGTCACTGTTTCATGGATAATGGTAGAAGACATGAGACTCCTGTCTCAGAGATAAAGGACATTTTATTGCTCATGACAATAGCAGAAGCAAGAGTATCAGTAACTTTGCATCAGTTCCTCAAACCCCACAACACAAAGGGGGCCAAATATCACCTGTTCATGCAGTGGATTGTAATAGAGGAGAGGAACCTGAATCTTAGGGAATCAAAATGTTTTAAAATAGGCAGTGAGCATGCTGGCCTTTTGCTCTGAAGGAAGACACTATCTCTGTCTTCTAAGGCTGTTTGCTATGCAAATATATTTGGTGAGCTGGGAGCAGTGGTGCATACCTGTAGTCCCAGCAACTCAGAAGGCTGAGGCAGGAGGATCACAAATTCAAGACCAGCCTCATTCAGCAACTTAGAGAGGCCTTAAGCAACTTAGTGAGACCCTGTCTCAAAATAAAAAATAAAAGGGACTGGGGTGTAACTCAGTGGTTAAGTGCCTCTGGGTTCAATCCCCAGTACCAAAAGCAAACAAACAAACAAACAAAAACAAAAAAACCTAAACTGTGGAACCAACCTAGATACCTTCAATAGATGAATGGATAAAGAAACTGTGGTATATATACACAATGGAATATTACTCAGCCTTAAAGAAGAATGAAATTATGGCATTTACTGGTAAATGGATGGAGTTGGAGAATATCATGCTAAGCAAAGTAAGCCAAGTCTCCAAAACCAAAGGCCAAATGTTTTCTCTGATAAGTGAATGCTGATCCATATTGGGGGGCGTTGAGTGGGAAGTAAAGGAAGAATGTAGAAACTTTGGATTGGGCAGAAGGGAGTGAGGGGAGGGGAGGGAGCATGGAAGTGAGAAAGATGGTAGAATGAGACAGACGTTATTACCCTATGTATGGGTATGAATGTACAAATGGTGTGACTCTGCATTATATACAACCAGAAAAATGAAAAGTTGTGCTCCATTTGTGTATAATGAGTCGAAATGCATTCTGCTGTCATGTATTACTAATTAGAACAAATTAAAAGCATCATATTTGGTGAGATAGTACAAGTATGCAGAAACGCAAGAGATCTGTGAGAAGTACCTCCAAGAATGTGCTTCATACAGGAGCTGAGAATTGTTGTGAACCACAAGAGTGAGTTGCAGTTTTCTAGTTGTTGGACTAGCTTTCCAAAAAGAATGATATGAATAAAGCCCTGTAGTATGGAAGATCGAAGTGTATTCGGGAAGTTACAGGTAGTTGAGTGTAGCTAGAGTGCAGGCCACATTGGAGAGGGGAGAAAACAGAGCAGGACCATGTCAGAAGGCCCACCTTAGGGATGGCTGTCTGTGGTGTACTTTGTCATGTTCCCTGTGCCAAACTTCCAGCAACTTTATCTCACTCAATCCTCACAACTGGATAAGCAGGATATGACTATCCTCATTTTCCTGATGAACAGAAGGTCAGAGAAGTTGTTACCTAATCTAGCTCACAACACAGATAAATGACAAAGGCATGGTTCTTCCCCAAGTTTACCTAGGTCACAGTCCTTGTTCCTCAAATTCTAAGTGTCCTGTGAAAAGTAAAAGATGGAGGAATGAGAGCTGGAGGTAGACAGAACGACTGTCTCACAATTTTTCTCACAAAACAATTTCCCCCCCTGCAGGGGTAGGGATTGAACCCACGACCTTAGACATACTGGGTAAGCACTCTACCACTGAGCTACCTCCCCAGAGGTTCATCTCACTTCATTTCATAGACGGGTTCTCACTAAGTTGCCCAGGCTGGCCTCGAATTGAAATCCTTCTATCCCAGCCTCACAAGTAGCTGAGAATATACAGGCATGTACCACCATGCTCGGCTAACAACATCATTTTTTGATTAGGTGAGAGTTATTTCTCTGTTTCTTATGTTCCAAGATGACTCTTCTTGCTGTCACTCTCTCCATTCTCCCATCACAGTCTAAGGTTGCCTGCCTTTACTGCTTCGCATGGACCAGTCAATCATAGACAACTGGCAGAGTGAAGATGAGTGGTAGGAGGAGAAAGAAACATAATTCCTACTTTTTGGTTAATTCAGTTGCACCTGATGGATGGGAGTCAAATTGGGGCATGGGTTAACCTGATTTTTTTTGTAGTTTATAAGAAAAATGCCTTCAGGTATTGATCACACCTAAGCCAACAATGGGTGTGGTTGTTGCTGCAAACCTGTTCTGTGTTCATAGATAACTATTGTACAGGACAAGGAAGGCTTAATCTCAGATATGCTAGTTTGGTCACACTACATCTAGCATCCCTGAATTCCACATTTTAAGAGGCAAAGATAGCCAGGCCCCTGGTGCACACCTGCAATCCCAGTAGCTCTGGTGGTTGAGGCAGAGGATCATGAGTTCAAAGCTAGCCTCAGCAACTTAGCAAGACCATGAGCAATTCAGTGAGACCCTGTCTCTAAATAAAATATTTTAAAAGGGCTGGATGCAGGCTGAGGATGTGGTTCTGTGGTAGAGTATTTGCCTTGCATGCATGAGGTCCTAGGTTCAATTCCCAGCATCAAAAAAAAAAAAAAAAAAAAAAAAAA
>JAJEJO010000937.1:371128-384644 GCA_020662805.1 Glaucomys volans | reverse complement strand
GGGGGAGGGGGGGGGGGGGCTGGGTGTAAAACTGAGGGGTGACCCCCCGGGTGTACACTCAAAAATAAAAAAAAAAAAAAAAAAAAAAAAGGCAAGGACAGTCTAGGATGTAGGCAGAGAATAACTAAGAGGTTAAAATATTTGGAGACCAAAATAATACTAATATCAAAAAAAGCAATAGCAACTGGGCACAGTGGCACATGTCTATAATCCCAGCAGCTGGGACCCTGAGGCAAGAAGATCAAGAGTTCAAACCCAGTTTCAGCAATTTAGTGAGGCCCTGAGCAGCTCAGCAAGACCCTATCTCTAAATAAAATATTTAAAAGGGCTGTGGATATGGCTCAGTGGTTAAGCACACCTGAGTTCAATCTCCAGTATCAAAAACAAAAACAAACAGCAATAGTTAATCCATCCTAATTGGGGTGTGGGGATGGGCTTGGAGAAGACAAGAAACTTTCCAAGGTCATAGACAGTACATGATAAGAAGTGATGAGGCTGGATGTGGTGGCGCACGCCTGTAATCCTAGCCACTCGGGAGGCTGAGGCAGGAGGATCGCGGGTTCAAAGTCAGCCTCAGCAATTTATCGAGGCCCTAAGCAACTCAGTGAGACCCTGTCTCTAAATAAAATACAAAATAGGGCTGGAAATGTGGCTCAGTGGTTGAGTGCCCTGAGTTCAATCCCCGGTTCCAAAAAAAAAAAAAAAGGAAAAGAAGTGATGAGGCAGAATTCAAATGAGGCTTGTCTGATCCATGCTTTATTGCTTATGGTGTATTTGTTTCTTTAACCACACTGATAATGACTCTACCATCAGGCCCCTACTTACCTTTGGTAGTGTACATAGGTCTATACAAGACAGGATTTATTATCAATTAAACTTTTATTTCAAGGTTTCTAGAAATTCACTTTAGAAATTAAATGCAAAGCTGAGTGCAGGGGCATGTAACTGTAATCCCAGTGACTTGGGAGGCTGAGACAGGAGGATGGCAAGTTTGAGGCCAGCCTGAGCAATTTAGTAAGGCCCTGTTTTAGAATAAAAAATAAAAAGGGCTGGGGAAGTAGCTCAGTGGTAAAATGTCCCTAGGATTAATCCTTAGTATCCCCCCCCCAAAAAAGAAATAGCAAACAGAATATATACATGGGTGAAAATATGGAAATGGGAGATGCCTAAATATAACTTCTGGGATCTGAAAGTTAATCACTTGCTCCTCTGTTGCAATGGCCGTATTTTTCTGTAAGAGCTTCACAACAGCAAAGTAGCTGTGAGTTTTAGAAAGTCTCCATCTTCCCAAATATCCTATTGCAGATCTCCTGAGCACTGAAAATATTCCTGCTTGTGCTCTGTCTGGTGGATGAGAAAGGAGTGGTGGTGAGGGGAGGGAACACTGTGTACTAAGATATTGGGTCCAACACCTTCATGCTTCGCTTCATTAGAGGCACTCCAGGGGGCAAAAGGGACTGCAGCACTCCATTTCTAGACACACCCATGCTAAGCTTTTATTTAGTACTTTCATAAATCTTTTATGACTCTCGTCAAATAGTGCACCATGCCTCAACACTTTTACCTAGCACCTAACAAAGTGCTTGGCACACAATGGACCGGGGGGGTCCCCAAATTTTCAAGAGGAAGAATAAAGTGCTTTTCACTTTGTTCTTGGTGAGTAGAGGGGTGCTGGTGGTCTGCAGGCTAAGGCTTGGTAAGTGTGTGCAGCGGGGGTGATGTGGAGGTAGGAAAGGAAAGGTCACAGTTAGAAGCCTTTAAACTGTTTCCACACACAGCCAAACTCACCTGGCCAGCATTTAAAGTCCCAGGCTTCAAAGAACACTGTGCTTTCTCTACTCCTTGCACAGGTAAGGTTGATGATGCACGTGGAGAAAGACTACAGCAAGGTTAAGCCATGACTTACTAAAGTTTCATGAACTCAGCACTTTCCCAGTCAGCTCCTCAGAGACTTATACAAATTGGTAAGCATTTAATGTTTCATTGAATATGTATTTTATATCAATGTGAAATATTAAGTGTGTCACAATATATTGGTTTCTGTTGCTCTATTTACCACGAGCAATAGCACTAGAGATATTGAGCTGTTCCTCTTTCCTACTTGTTGGTGGCTATTTCCACACTGTTTACCATCTCTATTTAGGAGTTCATAAACTCATATGTCCCTGATACTACAGGGGGCAAAAGGGACTTCAACACTCCATTTCTAGACACAACCATGCTAAGCTTTGGTATACATATATTTCTAGCTAACACACAAGAGTGTATGTATATGTGAATGTGCTCGTATGTGTGTGTGTGTGTATTTGTGTGTGTCTGTGTAGAGAGAGATGATAGATATCATTGACAAGGGGTAGTATACAGAGGAGGCTTGGGGGAAATAATTTTTTTAAAATTTTTTTATTTTAGGTCATTGTGCACAAATGAGTACAACTATCATTTTTCTGGTTGCACACAAAGTAGAATCATATGATTTGCATATTCATACATATACATAGGGTGTAGATGTTTGTCTCATTCTATTATCTTTCCTTCCCCATCCTCTCCCCACCCCTCATTTTCCTTTATACAATCCATCCCTTCTCCGTTCTTCCTGTGCCTCCCCCTACCCCCGCTATGTGTCACCAACCACTTATAAGAAAGATCATTCAACCTTTGGTTTTTGGGGATTGGCTTATTTCACTTAACATGATCTTCTCCAATTCCATCCATTTACCAGCAAATGTCATAATTTTATTATTCTTTATGGCTGAATAATATTCCATTGTATATATATATACCACAGTTTCTTTATCCATTCCTCTATTGAAGGGCATCTAGGTTGGTTCCACAATCTAGCTATAGTGAATTGGGCTGCTATAAACATTGATGTGGCTGCATCACTGTAATGTGCTGATTTTAAGTCCTTTGGGTATAGGCCATGGAGTGGGATAGCTGGGTCAAATGGTGGTTTCATTCTGAGTTTTCGAAGGAATCTCCATACTGCTTTCCAGAGTGGCTGCACCAATTTGCAACCCACCAGCAATGTATGAGTGTACCTTTTTCCCCACATCCTCGCCAACACCTGTTGTTGCTTGTATTCTTTTTTTTTTTTTTTTGAATCAGGGATTGAACTCAGGGACACTCGGCCACTGAGCCACATCCCCAGCCCTATTTTGTATTTTATTTAGAGACAGGGTCTCACTGAGTTGCTTAGGGCCTCGCTAAGTTGCTGAGGCTGGCTTTGAACTCACGATCCTCCTGCCTCAGCCTCCCAAGTCACTTGGATTGCAGGTGTGCGCTACCACGCCCGGCTTGTTGCTTGTATTCTTGATAATAGACCTCTATTATCTCACCTCTAATTGGGATAAGATGATATCTTAGGGTAGTTTTGATTTGCATTTCTCATATTACTAGAGATGTTGAACATTTTTTCATATACCTGTTGATTGCTTGTAGATCCTCTTCTGTGAAGTGTCTGCTCATTTCCTTAGCCCATTTATTGGTTGGGTTATTTGTATTCTTGGGGTAAAGTTTTTTGAGTACTTTGTAGATTCTGGAGATTAGTGCTCTATCTGATGTGTGTGTGGCAAAGATTTTCCCCCACTCTGTAGGCTCTCTCTTCACATTGCTGATTGTTTCCTTTGCTGAGAAAAAGCTTTTTAGTTTGAATCTATCCCAATCATTGATTCCTGCTTTTCTTTCTTGTGCTTTGGGAGTCATGTTAAGGAAGTCTGCTCCTAAGCCGAGGGGGAAATAATTTTGATAATTATAAATAAAGCCATAGAATTGTATTAGATTTTCAGAGATTGCTAGATCACTGCAAGGAATTTTCCAGATCTCTTGGATATAAGATTTACAGAAAAAAAGGTAATGAATGCAGGGACATACAGAGTCATACAAATAGATTACAATTTCATTGCTTTAGCTAGCATTTTTCAAAAAATTGATCTGCAGTTGCCCTATATTTATTTTAAAATACTGTCTACCAATAAATATTCATTTTGTAACATGAAGCAACCTTCTTATGTAGCATTTTTCATAATAAGAACGATGAATAAGGACTAAGTAGTTCTATATGCTTTCATTTTTCCAAGATGAAAATGTATGATTACATATTTGGAGGGTAGGTATGACTTATTCATCACAGGTGCTGATAAAAATGAATTCTCCTTGATTATATATGTTTCAAGAATTAGAGATTTTAATTTTAATGCGAAGTTCTTAAAGTCTCCTTTAGATTTGGTGTTAACTAATTACATTCCCATTTATACCAATCAAATCCCATTTATCACTAAATGGCAGCTAATATGGAAAGGTACTTGCTTTCAGTTTGAAGCCCTGTGTGGGTGAAGAAGTCACTTCAAAGTTTTCACAAGACTATTCTCAAAAATAAAAATAAAGCTTTAAAAATAAAGTTGCCTTGGGCTGGGGTTGTGGCTCAATGGGAGAGCACTTGCCTGGCATGTGTGAAACACTAGGTTCAATTTTCAGCACCACATAAAAACAAATAAAGATATTGTGTCCATCTATTAAAAAAAATCTGCCTATGCTCAGCCTTCAAGAGCTGAGAATCATCTCTAAGTCTCACAGAAGTTGTTCTGCCTTATCACCATAAACACAGGGGGGGAGGGAGGAGCTGTCCTCTCTTCTTTTTCTTCTTCCCCTTTTATGTGAGGAATCTTACTTATTTGCCTGGACTGAAGTCTGGCTTTGTGTTTTCTAACGTTTCCTGTTCCCTAACGGGTAGAGGGAAGCAGAGGAAAATCAGAAGCAAATGAAGGTGAGTGAAACCTTCCTTGGCCACTTTCAGATAGCTCCCCATTCCACTCCATGGACATTCTGTTTCCCTACCCTGTTTTATTCCACCCCCCAACCCCCAGGCTAGCATCATTCCACATGTGTATTTATGATCTAATTACTTCCTATCTCTCCCACTATGGGACTTAATTTGGTATGCTGCAAACACAAGTTTCTGGCACAGAGTGAACATTCAATATTTGTTGCATGAATTAATGTATTTTATTGAAATGATCATTTCATTTGTTGATAGTTTCATATTAGTGTCAAAAGACTATTCTTGAAATGTTCATTGTTTGAAATAGGTTTTTATTCTGATTTAAAATTCTATTGATTAAATATAAAATGCTCTTTTTGAGGAATTCCTTTCAGGTGGCTATCCTAATCAGCATTTAGTTTGACTTGACGAACACACCCCTGTCCACTTGGGCACTCTGCTGAGAAAATCAAGGTGAAGTGACCCGGTCTCAACCCTCATAAAACTCTCATCATAACTGGAGACAGACTTATACACAGATGCCGATAAAGCCCTGAAGTACATACTGTAAAAACAGTAGGCACAGTGTTGGGGGGACTTGATCGGGTAGGAATGCATTTAGGTGGTGGAAAGGACAATTCAAGACAGAATATGATTTTAAATGTTAATATAAGTGTTACTGAAGTAACTCGGTACATAGAGTAAAAATCATGACATGAACGAGAAGTTCTGGGCACTCCCCACCTCCTGAAAAGGCCTCCTTCCTCCCTACTCCAGCCTAGGCTAGTGGCTCCATGAGCCGGCTGTGGCTACCATGCAGATACTTCCCTTTCCAGTCCTCAGAGTCCCCTGCTCATGGATCTCCTATCTTCTTGCTTATTTCTTTATTTTGCTAAAGCGTATCCTGTCATAGATCTCTAAGAAAGGGTACCTGCAATGTATTATTATTATCATATTATTATTATTATTATTATTATTATTATTATTATTATATTATTGAGTCTTTGAATATCTAAAAATGTTTTTCCCACTCTCACATTTGATCGATAGTATGGCATGATATAGAATTCTCAACTGAACATACTCATCTTGCATACCTGGCTCTCTCACTAGGCTTTCCCCCAGCCCTTTTAATTTTTAGAGAATAACCATTTCACTTTATCAGTGTTTTCCACAGTTCCTTGCAAGCTTCTGTGCTCAGGACTTTAGTAAAATTGGAGAGAAATTTTTCTTTTCTTTTGTGGTACTGGGGATCAAACCCAGGGCCAAACACATGCTAGGCAAACACTCTACCACGGAGTTACACCTCCAGTTCTTTTTATTTTTATAATCTGAGATAGAGTCTTGCTAAATTGCCCAGGCTGAACTTTCCATCCTCCCTCCTCCTCCTCCTCCAGAGTTGCTGTATTACAGGCATATACTGTGTACCATGACTGACTATATGTTTGTATTTTGGTAGTTATTTTCGGTTGTTTGCTTAATTTATTCCTATTTTAAATGTTTGTAATATGAAAGAAATTTCAGTGTTTTTTCCATAAAATAAAACAAGTACCATAAAATAATGCCTTCCATTTATATATTTTTGTCATCTACAGTTTTCTCAAACTTGATCTTATATAATATCTTACCAGTTATTTTATATTTTTCAAAAGACAAAAAACAGAAACCCATAAATTAATAAAAAGTCAACTTTTTATTTCTGAAAAAAATGGCAGGTACATTTTGCCATTCTCTTTATCAGGAATTAGATCAGCAGTCTTTCCTCTGCATAAATGAAAAGAATAGGGAAATGAGAAAGGACTCTCTGGTGAAGAATGTGAAAAATAAGAGGGGTAAATTGGAGGTGGAAATGGAAAATCTAAAGAGAAAGTGGCAAAAAACCCAAAACACAAAGAACCAGTAATCTCTGAGAGAAGCCAAGCTAATATTTTAGAGGATATAGAAATAAAAATAAAACAAACTGGACTTGGCAGGGCATGCCTATAATCCCAGCTACTAGGGAGGTTGATGCAGGAGGATCACAAGTTCAAGGATAGCCTGGGGGAAAAAAGGAAACCCTCTCCTCAAATGGGATATAGTATATAGTGCTTGCCTAGTATGAGGCCTGGGGTTCAATCCTCACTACTGGGGAAAAAAATCAGGAAAACACCATATCTGATGCATCTTTTCCTCTGTGGAATTACTATAATCAATGCACAGGTATCCAATTTCATGTCTGCAATGACCAAGAAACTTCTAATCAACTGAATCAAACTTCAAAACCTAATGGAATTACAAACCTACTCATTGGATTTACCCCAAGAGTGGAAGACCATGCAAGAGGTTTTTATGGGCCAGTTCAAGAACTGCAGTCCCCCATTTCTGCCCATTTTCTATTGGCTGGAACTCAAGCACATAACCAAATCTTACTGCCCGGGGCTGGGAGGTGTAGTCTAGATGGGTTGATGGGTTTCAGGAGTAAAGCAGATGGGTTATAGTGTCTATCATAAAGTAGTTCAGAAAGAAATCGACAATTAGTCTTAGAAGCTGTGAGAGAGTGTGAAGTCAGTCAGGTTTCACGGTCTCGTCAGAGAAAGAGTTTTGAGTTTTGCTGTCTATGGTCAAAGGGACACAGGAAGAATGACTTTCAGGAGCAGTATGCCTCCCAGCTGAGTCACATGGCTATGTCCCTCAACCTTTGTGAACCTGAGCTGTGTTTCTTAGTGAAATGGGGATAATAATGGCAATAATGGCATTTCTTAGTGTTGTAGGGATTAAATCTCTCTCTCTCTTGCTCTTTCTTTCTTTCTCTCTCTCTCTCTCTCTCTCTCTCTCACACACACACACACACACACACACATGCATTCCCAAGAACATAATAAATTCTTAACAAATGTTATCATTCTTTTCAAGTCCTGGGGTGGGGGCATGATACATAGTTGAGCCATACTTGTGTTTTATTTGCTCCTTTTGTAACTAGTTTCCTAGTGCCATCCATCCTCTTACCCTACTTCTTAGTTAAATAAGAATTGCTTCGTGCCTATAGGTCTTATTTCCTTTAAGAAAAAAATTCTTTTCTCCTTTTCTTTTCTTTTCTTTTCTTTTCTTTTCTTTCTTTCTTTCTTTCTTTCTTTCTTTCTTTCTTTCTTTCTTTTCTTTTCTTTTCTTTCAAGACAGAGGTCTCACTATGTTGTCCAAGCTGACCTAGAAGAGATTCTCCTGCCTCAGTCTCCTGAGTCATTCAGGTATACACCATTGTTTCTGGTTTAGTTTAATTTTTTAATTTATCAGCAGTATGATCCAAGAAAGCAAGGCAAAAGTGGCAGTGATCCAGTTAAAGAAGTCACACATTACTTCTGCCATATTTTACTTGTCCTGTAGACCAGCCCTGATACACTGACATGGTACTACACAAAGATAAGAACACAGGAGCCTAGTGTCCCTGGGAGATCGTCTAGGAAGCTGGCTATCCACAGTCTGCCTTCTGGCCCTCCATGTTTCATAGTCCTCCCACATGCAAAAGACATTGATCCCTCTTGAGCACACCAAAGAAGCCCACTTTTCAAGACCAAAAAGTCCTCTGATGCACTATCTTGAATCCTTATGAGATCCTAACATAGGATTCTACAATGAGCTTCATTTTTTATATATACTGTGTTCTCTTGTGAGTGCTTTGATTTTTTAAAAAATTTTTTTAGATGTCAATAGACCTTTTTTTTATTCATTTATTTATACGCGGTGCTGAGAATCAAACCCAGTGCCTCACACATGCTAGGCAAGTGCTCTACCACTGAGCCACAACCTCAGCCCCAAGTGCTTTGATTTTTATCTGTGCTCACAAACCATTTCTTAGTTTAAGCATTATCTGACATCTGGAGAAGCTGATAATTTTCTTTTCTTTTCTTTTCTTTTCTTTTCTTTTCTTTTCTTTTCTTTTCTTTTCGTTTTTTCTTTTCTTTTCTGTTCTGTTCTGTCTTTTGGTACTGGGGATTGAACTCAGGGGCACTCAACCACTGAGTCGCATCCCCAGCCCTATTTTGTATTTTATTTAGAGACAGGGTCTCACTGAGCTGCTTAGGGCCTCACTAAGTTGCTGAGGCTGGCTTTGAACTCACAATCCTTCTGCCTCAGCCTCCCAAGTGCTGGGATTACAGGCGTGCGCCACCACACCTGGCTGAGAAGCTGATAATTTTCCAACCAAATAATTCCTGAGACTTTACATTTAACAGTTCTTTTATTTCTTTCTCTCCTCCCACATTTCACTCTAAGGAGAAATGAGAAACTGGGTGGCAACTGTAGTACTCAACCTGGGAATCTCTTTAGCTAGATCACCTAGTTCATTAGATACATTCACTACTTTTCTGTTTCACAGGCAACAGTGTTGCTTAAAATTTCTGCCAAACATAACAAGGATAACCTTTCCTCTAGTTTTCCATAACATTGTCCCAATTTTTAAAAAGATCTCCCTGTCAGTTTCCTCCCAGGCCATTAGGTTCAACAATCAGTCTTTTCAGAGTCCTTTAGGCTTTTTATTAATACTTTCTTTTAAAAGTTTTTCTAGTTTTCTCCCACTTTTTCATCCAAATTTATCATTTTTAAGTTTTTATTTTGGCAATAGCCCAATTCCAGGCATCAAATTCTGTATTGGTTATCTACTGATGCCCCTCAATGTCCTAAAAGAATCATAAGCATTTTTTATTCTCAAAGCTACCGTGGATGTAGGATGTATTAGTTTTCTACAGCTGCTGTAACAAACAACATAAATCTTACAGTTCTGTTGTTCAGTAATCTGACATGGATCTCAACTAGACTAAAATCAACTTGTCAGTAGGGCTGCATTCCATCCTGGAAGCTCTAGGGAGAATTTGTTTTCTTGTCCTTTCCAGTTTTGAGAGGTTGCTGAAGTCCTTCTGTTCTGCCCCTTTCTCCATCTTCAAAGCCTGAAAGTTCTCATATTGCTTTATTCTGTCCCCACACCCTGTCTTGCCAGCCCTGGTACTAAGGATTAAACTCAGGCCTCAAATGTGCTAGATAAGCACTTGGCCATCAATGTACATATATTCCCCCGTTTTTCTTAAATTTTGAGACAGGGTCTTGCTAAATTGACCAGGCTGACCTCAAATTTGTAATCCTGCCAGGCACAATGGCACATACCTGTAATCCCAGTGATTTGGGAGGCTGAGGCAGGAGGATCGCAAGTTCAAGACCAGCGTCAGCAACTTAGTGAGGCCCTAAGTAACTTAGTGAGACCCTGTCTCAAAGCAAAAAATAAAAAGGGCTGGGGATGTAGCTCAGTAAAGCCATTCTGGGTTCAATCCCCAGGGCGGGGGCAGAAAAAAAAATTTGTAATCTTCCTCCCTCAGCCTCCAAGTATCATTTTGCTTTATTCTAACTTCCTCTTCTGCCTCCATTCAGGAGTGTCTTGACTCATGGTTTCTTATGAGGCTGAAATGAAGATTCAGCCGTCTGTATGTCATCTGTGGAATTGTCTAAGCCTGGAGGATGCACTTCCCAGTGACTCTTCCAGTTGTTGTTGGTGGTAGGTTCAGTTCCTTCCTCTGTGGGGCTCTCTTCTGCTGCTGGCATGTCTTCAAGAGATGGCTATGGGCTTCCCTTAGCACAGTGATCCAAGACAGCAAAGCAGAAGCAGCAGGGTCTTTTTTGATCTAGCCTCAGCAGTCACACCCGTTTCCACCATATTGTACAGGTCATGAAGACTAACTATGACACAATGCCAGAGGACTGTCTGGGTGTGAATTCCAAGAGGTGGGACTAATTGGGGCCATATTGGAGGCAAGCCCCACTGACATATCTTCATACAAAATCTTTCCTAGCCATTTTCCTGACCCTGTTACACTCCTATGTGCTTTGTCTCTGTCCTCTTCTGACTCACACTGCCCTTCATTCCACTCATTCATTGACAGGACAGTTTCCCTTTCCCTCATTCTGAGTTTATTGCAGTTAGGGGCTATGATTTATTTAGTTCTGGTTTCCTATCATCCAGCACAGTGTGGTTGAGCTGAGTTGAATTAAGGAAAGAAGCCTGAGGATCAGCACTTGGAGGCAAACCGCAATCTTATAAGGATGGTTCTTTATTTGAATCTGAAGACCAGCTGAGAGAGTCTTGATCTGTTAAATCCCGTGAGAAATAAGATACCCTCACAGTAACCATAAGGAATCTGAGGGCTGGGGACTCTGCATAATACTTCTTTTGATTGCTTTCTTGCTTTGGATAAAATTGAAACTTTGATATCAAGAACACCTGCTGCCTTTTTGATTGTCGGTTTGTCCCTGGAGACCCAAAATAAGGCACTCTTGATCTTCCAATATTTGACTGCATGGTGACAAATGATCAGTGAGGACAATATTTGCCTTACTTAGACCCTCTTCTCTTTCTCTTTAAGTATCTTTCCATACCCTAGAGAAGCTGTTGACAATTTCTCCAAAGAAAGAATTTTGGAGATCCAAATATCCCTTAAATTTAAATTTCTAGTTCTTTCCTCTTTGGATAGCAGCATGAAAGATTGGAGAGGTATATATGTGTTTGATCTGAGTGTTCATATGAAATGTACTCAGTTTCCCAAGTTGAGTAGTCACACAGGCCCTCTGGAAAAGTTCACACTAGTAAAAATTATTGCAGCCAGATGTGGTGGAGCATATCCGTAATCCCAGTGGCTTGGGAGACTAAGGTAGGAGGATCACAAGATTGAGGCCAGCCTCAGCAACTTAGTGAGACCCTTCTCAAAATAAAAAATAAAAAGGGCTGAGGATATAGTTCAGTGGTACAGCACCCCTGGGTTCAATCCCCCGTACTGCAAAAAAAAAAAAAAAAAAAAAAAAAAATCAATGGCAGCGCTTTGTGTTAGTGAAAATGGTTTCAAATGAGACAATTCAAATTTATTAATAGAAATCAAAGAAACTTTTTGGGTAATATGTGAATTGAAAAGAGAGAATCTGCCAGTTTCTGGCCCAAAGGTGACCCTTTTAAAGACATATTTGTTAGTTGTGAGTGACAGAGGTTTCAGAGCCAGCCAGGACCATTTCTAAAGTGTTAAGCTGACCTTAGGTAACAAGGTCATGAGGTCAGTAGAGGTCAGGATTGGTGGAAGAGAACTCTTTGCCTTTTGTGGAGAGTTTTTAAAAGGCTTCAACTTTCCGACCCTCCTTCTCTTCTTTCTGGTCTTACCCTGCCTGGCTGTTTTCAAAACCCACCATGATTTGAAATCTGACTCATGGGCTGACCTTCCCAGCCTAAGGGCACATGGACGACCAGATGCTGTGGTTTGAACTGCTTCCCGTTTGGCAGGATGGCAGGATGGAGTCAGGAAGACGGGAGATGAGGACTTTCCTTATCCTTCTTGCAATCTGTAAGAATTATTTAATGAAGATATGACCTTCGGGTCTCCATATTGTTTCTTTCCCTCTGGCTTCTCTGTGTTTATGAATGTTGGAATCAGTATCTTTGATGACTTTAGGCGAGTCATTCAAACTTTTTGGGACAAATTTCTTTTCTCATCATGAAAATGAGAAATTTGAACTGCATGACATATTAGTGCTTCTTATGAGATTGGATAGCTAAAATATCTAGGCTTTTGTTGTTATTGTTTCTGACTAATAAAAATCATAAGCAACCTAAATTCTGTTTTCTATGATATCTGTATCTCTCTAGGAATAGAGGCTCTGTATTACTCTTGTTTCTCCATGTGTAAATAATAGCACTCTACAAGGTGGAGTAATACATTTGAGACACCTACTCCAACTATTGACCCTTTGCTTTTATTCAAACGACTTAAGAAATTCAGTACAATCTTCTAAGCCCTTGCTCATGGTGTATGCTCGGCAGATGGCTGTATTTGGTTTCTCTGGCATGTAACTTGCATATTACTTACATAAGCTTCATCACTTTACAACAGTGCTTTTCACAAAGATTTCTTATTAAAGATTTTGTCTCCCCCCCTTCTGAACATTCAAACTGGCATATTTAGACTGATATCTTCTGAACAGAGAAATTCAGTGACTTGCTCAGATGTACCTTAACTGACTCAGGGACATTTCCTCCGTATTAACCTCTCTCCATCAATTTGAAAAGGAAATCAGCACGACTTCACCATGAATCCTTTCTACTTCTGTATTTCCTCTTTTTGGAAAATGTGATAGAATCTGGGTCTTGACTGGAATGTTTTCCAGGCTTCTAGCTACAGTGAACTCGGCTCCCTGAAACCGCAGTTGTCTGCAGCTTCAGAGTGCCCCACAGCAGGCTGCCGATGGCTGGTGGTCCAGAGCCTCCTCCCACCCCTCGCCACACTCTCCATGGTGTGGCCTGTTGAGGACTCTGCAGTACATGGGCAGTTCTGGCTGCCAGATGCTCATCTAGTCCTTCCGTCTCTGATTTAGGAGAAAATAACCAGGGAAAGAAGAGGAAATGATTGTGTTAATGATCATGGCCCCACAAAAATCTAGTATATGTGCTGAAGGAACAGAATGTAGGAAGGGAGGACCCTGAGCACCTGATTGAAAATTTCAGATTTGTCTCCTTCTGACTCACTCCATCAAATATTTGCATGTGTGAAATTCTGTCGTGTGAGGAATAGAGATGCATAAGACACAAGAGGTATGAGAGTTAGGTCCAGAGTCAGTGGGAGAGGAAGGACAGAAAGAAAAATATATAGAGAACTTAAACTCAACCTTAGAAAGGCTATAAAAGGAGTGCTTTGTGGGAGTCAGAAAGGAGAAATGGAGTTGTTCTGATGGGAAGAGTCTCAGCAGGCTTCCTGCAGGAGG
>JAJEJO010000937.1:352911-370728 GCA_020662805.1 Glaucomys volans | reverse complement strand
GTCTAGAGTGAGGCTGGGCCATGGGACACTGATCCTCCCTTCCAGCCTTGTGCTGGAGGCTCAGTCAACCTCTTCAATAGCCAGAAAGCACTTCTGTTTCCCTAGCAATTTCCTATCCAATGCCAAATGCCACCCACTTCCTAAAGGTTTTTCCCTCCTGTAATCAGTATGCTCAAGTGTTTCCTGTTAGTGGCTTTTACTCTGACGGTGCACATATTTGTGTGTCTGATTCCCCACTGGACACACACTGGATACCTTGTGCTTAGTGGGTGCCCAAGAAATACTTAATAGAAAAAAATGGGGCACATGCCAAGTTTAAAGTTTGCTACACTTAAAATTTTTTATGTAGGTGTTAAGGTAACCCCAAGCCCCAGATGTATAAAAAGTAAATTTACTTTTCTCTCTCTCTCTCTCTTTTTTTTTTTCTTTTTGGTACCATGGATTGAACCCAGGAAATCTTAACCATTGAGATACATATCCATCCCTTCTTATTTTTTATTTTGAGGCCAGATCTCACTAAGTTGCTTAGGGCCTTGCTAAATTGCTGAGGTTAACCTTGAACTTGCGATCCTTCTGCTTCAGTCTCCTGAGCTGCTGGGATTACAGGCATGTACCATCACTCCCAGCTATAAATTTACTTTTCAATAAGTTCTATTCTCTTGGGTTGAAGGAAAATTAATAGTAATTAGTTAAGAGTCTCTCTTGCTTTCCTCTGTGTCTATACAAAAGTTCTGGCCTGAGCTGTTCCTTGTTCTTTGATACTTCCCTGGGCCTCTAGGTTCAAGGGAACTCTTCCCAGTGCCCTGGTGCTGGGTGGACACTGACACAGTCGCTGCTGCTCTGGGCCATGCTGCCTCTGGGGTGTTGGAGTGGGCACACATGTCTTCTGCTCTCAGTTCCCCAGGCCTATCTGTTGTTCCTGTTGTCATTTCCTACCCAGACCCCAGGGCCCAGTCAGACAAGACAGACCTCGCAGGCTTCCTTTCTCAAAGTTATCTGATAATGATTTTTATCACTGTGTTCTTACCCAACCTGGACTTTCCTCCTCCTTCTAAAGCAGAAAACCTTCATCTTTGTCCAAAAATGGGAAACTTGTTTTGATTCCTGCACTGAGGGGGGTGTGTGTGTGTGTGTGTGTGTGTGTGTGTGTGTGTGTTTCCTGTGTCCTGAAGGTCCCTCCAAAGCTTGGACTTATGTTGAAAGCCTTCTCCCCACCAAGTGTCCTCTGGTCTAGCTGAAGTAAGAGTGGAGAGGGAAGAAGAAATTCTGGGGTGGGGGAATCTTTGGTATTTCAGCTACATGGACATTTGGTGACATGGGGCTGATGGAAGAGAATAGAGAACTAGAAAAGTAGACTTGGGAATCAAAAACATGTTGATAACCAAAGCTGAGAGTGAATCCAGTTTCTCCATGCATATTAAAGGGGAGAAATAAATCAATCAACTGATTTTTTTAAAAAAATTAAGCACTGTGCTAATGACCCATAGGGGACAGACAGGAAGCTTGCGATTTAGTTATAAGAACTGCGTTCTGCCCCAGGCTCCCTCCATGGCCTCTTTTCCCACCACTGCCTTCCTTTGCTATACCCTTCTCTGCTCTATGCCTTTGCCAGGCTACTTCCTGAGGCCACAGGCCTACGAGACTCTCCCCCTTCTCTTTGCAAGCCCACAAACTCATCCTTAAAGAAAATCAGATGTCTTCTCTTGCAAGCTTTCCAGTTGCCTGCAGCCTGGGGTAGCTCTTTCTCTAGACCCACATTATATGGGTGATCACTGACCTGTGAAGAATCTGAGAGCAGGGCTGAGTACATCCTCGGCACGCACTTAGCACAGTGCCTGGTGCCTGGTAGATAGTAAATATGGACTGAATGAAGGAATGACATACACATTCAAAGTTAGTCGGGGTGGGGGGTAAGAATAATAACAGAATGCAATGAACATCATTACCCTGTGTACATGTATGATTACACAAATGGTGTGACTCTACTTTGGGTACAACCAGAGAAACAATAGCAGTACTCCATTTGTGAATAATGAATCAAAATAAATGTAAAAAAAAAATTAATTAAAAAAAACAAACAAAGTTAGAAGTGGCAAAATGACTACGGTATCTGAGCAGCCAACGATAGGAATGAACATCTGTTGGGTGTTCCAGATATTGTTTCAAGAACTTTGCCTTTATTTTCTTATTTAATCCTGGCCACAATCTTATGACATAAGCACAATTTTAACTTCCATTTACAGACGAAGACACAGGCTGGAGATCGAGTTACTTGCTTGGGGCTACTTGCCTGTGTTAGTAACAACTAAAGAACAGTTGCTTGGCCTTTGACAGCTTTTGTAATTCCTTCAGCCTCTATTTTCCTCATTTCTGAAGCAAGGGCCTGGACTCTGATCCAAGATCATTATCACTTTGGAAAATCTGATTCAATAGGGATGTGACCAATGTGCAACATATGCACATGGTGGAACAGCGGCAACTGGGCAGGGATTGGAGGGTGGAGAAAGGTGTATGCTGAAAGCAGGTGCTGAAGAAAAGGCTTAACGAAAGCTCCTTTCATAGAATCCGCCCACACCATTCCCTTCTCACAGGGCAAAAGGCCAGGCTGCCCACTTCTCCCCTTCCACATGTGTTTTGGTCAGTTTTTTCACTGCTGTGACAAAAAGACATGGCAAGAATAATTTTAAAGGAAGAAAAGTTTATTTGGGGTTCACAGTTTCAGAGGTCTCACTCCATAGACAGCCGACCCCATTGCTCTGTGCCCTAGATGAGGCAGAACAGCATAGTGGAAGGGTGTGGAGGAGAAAAGCAGCTCAGGAGATGGCCTCCAGCAAGCAGAGAGAGAGCTCTGCTCACCAGGGACAAAAAAACCCCAGAGGCCCACCACTTTGTCCTACTTCCTCTGCCACAACCTACCTGCCTACAGTTACCACCCTGTTAATCCCCTTTCAGTGGATTAATACACTGAGTAGGTTAAGGCTCTCACAACCCAATTGTTTCACCTCTGAAAATTCTTGCATTGTCTTACACATGAGCTTTTGGGAAGCCCCTCATACCTAAACCATAACAACATGATTCCAGAAAGTTACTAGGTAGTTTCCTTCCTTCTTTCCTTCCTTCCTTCCTTCCTTCCTTCCTTCCTTCCTTCCTTCCTTCCTTCCTTCCTTCCTTCCTTGCCTTTTGTCTTTATTTTGAGATTACCAGAGATTGAACTCAGAGGCTCTCAACCACTGAGTCACATTCCCAGCCCTACATTGTATTTTATTTAGAGACAGGGTCTCACTGAGATGCTCAGTGCCTCACTTTTGTTGAGGCTGACTTTGAACTCGAGATTCTCCTGCCTCAGCCTCCAGAGCCACTGAGATTGCAGGCATGTGCCACCATGCCTGATTTCTTTCTTTCCTTTTAAGGCTGTGCAGTATGCTTGATGCTCACTTGCACCACCTCTCCTTGTGGAATGACGCTAGGGAGGCATGTGGCACAGTGTCATCTGCCCAGGATGCTTCCCTTAAGATGATCTGGGGACCCACGTCTTCCTGGGCACAGGCTGTCCAGTCACAGAGACTCAGAGAAGTGTGGGTGTCCGGATGGAGAAGGGTCACTCTGAGATGGCAAAGGGCAGCAGATGACCAGGCCCAAGCAGGAGGCAAGGGCAAAGAAGAGAACCATTGGAGGTACCACACCACCTACCTCCCTTTGTTTTCCTGTTTCCACACATCTAGGTAATGAACACACACCACCCACCTACCTCTCAGAGAGCTTGCACTTCTTTCCCCTCTTTACCACTCTAGTTTGAGTTTTTAGTAATTCTTTGGTTTGCTGCACTTACTTTCCTAACAGACTTTCTTCTTTCCATTTCCATTTTATACAAGCAGCCAGATGGATTTTAATCCAATCTCTGATCCCATGATGCCAAGGGCACAAGCCTTCATGCTCTTCCCATTCTCTTTTTTTTTTTTTTTTTGAGGATTGAACCCAGGGTGCTGTACTGCTGAGCTACACCCCCAGCCCTTCCCATAATTTATTTTGTGGCAGGTTCTCACTAAGTTGCCCAGGCTGGCCTCAAACTTGCCATGCTCCTGCCTCAGCTTTGAGTACTCTTCCCACTCTTCATCTGTTATGGTTTGGATATGAGGTGTCACCCAAAAGCTTCATGTGTGAGACAATGCAAGAAGGTTTAGAGGACAAATGATTGGGTTGTGAGAGCCTTAACACAAACAGTGACTTAATCTCCTGCTGGGATTAACTGAGTGGTAACTGAAGGCAGGTAAATATGGTAGGAGAGGTGGGCACTGGGGGTGTGCCTTTATTTTGTGTCTGGTGAGTGGAGTCTCTCTCTGCTTCTTGATCATCATGTGAGCTGCTTCCCTCCACCACACTTTTCCACCATGCTGTTCTGTCTCACCTGAAGCCCTGGGGAATGGAGCCAGCTGTCTATGGACTGAGATCTCTGAAACCATTTCCTCTTCTACAATTGTTCTGGTTGGTCTTTTAGTCTCAGCAATGAAAAAGCTGATTAAACCATCATGTTCTGGTCCCCAGTTCTTTGTACAGGGAAGTGAATGACCAGCAGCTCTTTCAACAGGCCCTTTCCTTCCACTCTTGGGCTCACGCTTCTGTTTCCTGGCAAAGGATGAACTTCTTCCAATCCCATCTATATCTGCTGAAGTCTTCTTAGAAACAGTTCAAATTATTTTATAAAGCTTTTCCAAGCTTCCCATAGCAAAAGATCACAATCAAACTCGTATTTATTTTTATCAATCTGCTTCCGTGAGATTGCAAACCCTAGGAAGGTAAGAATTCTCTTTTCATATTTCTGAGAGGCTAGCATAAAACCTTTCATTTAGTAGGCATCAATAGTTACTGAACATGTGAAAGAATATATAAATGAACAGGCTGTATTCATTAGGGTTGTGCAAAATGCAAATTCATTTTGTTGGAAGTTGGGTATGATGCACTGGGTAAAAGGAACATGTGATTGGTTCCCAGCCCATTTGCTGCTCCTGGGCTACTGTTCTGGGAGTTGTGCTTCTCTGTATCCTACTGCCCGGCTCTTCAATTTTGGGTGCAGCAGTTTACCCTGGGGCCTCGGTTCTCTGATGGCTCTAAGAAGAGTTATTGATTTTCCTTTGTTCAGCAATTTTTTCTTATGTGGTGAGGAGAACTTTCAACTTAGAAGGTAGAGTCTTGATAAGGTCTATTTTAGAATAAGAAAGAACCAGATGACCTAGATTAGGAAAGGAAAAGACCAGGGCAGTTCTGGATCCCTGTGCAGTGAGAGTGGCCTTCTCTCTGGAGTTCTCCCTTGATGTGACAGTAATGACATGACCCAACCTCCCCTTCCCTCTACCCCATACCTCACATTCTCAGGAGGGGCCTGAGGGTGGATTTTCCACCCTTAGATCAATCAGTGATGGCCAAGGTCACAGGGTCACATAGCCTTTGAGGCCCACCCCTCTGGGTTGGGGCCACTCTATGGAGAAAGGATGGTTGTGAGGTGTACCAAACCAATAGTACCTACCTCCCCATTAGATGCTCCTGTTTGCAAAGTTTGGTAGCAGAATAGAGAAGAGGGCAGGGAGAAGAATACATTAACTTCTAGAAAGGGCAAATGTTAGGCTGAGGTTGTGGCTCAGTGGTAGAGCCCTTGCCTTGCTGTGTGTGAAGCACTGGGTTTGATTCTCAGCACCGCATATAAATAAATTAAGAAAATAAAGGTCTATCAACAACTAAAACATAATATATTAAAAAAAAAAGAAAAGGCAAATGTTGGGTATGAAGAACTATTACTGTCCAATCTTAAAAAGATGGAGAATGAAAACAAAAACAAAAATCCTTTAAATTGAAGTGCTGGGATTGAACACAGGGCCTTGTACATTCTAGGCAAACACTATTCCACTGGCTAAACCCCCAGCCCCACAAATCCATTTTTTTTTTTAAGTTACTGTTGTCCTTAGTGTTTTAAAGACTAGAGAGGTAGCAACTGGAGGAGAGAGTAGATATATAAGAAAGAAAATAATCTTAAACTCACTGCTGATTTGGATTATATACTTGAAGAATCAGATGTTAATGGAAAGGGGAAATAGGGTGAAGGATGAAAAGAGTTAAAAGTGTTCATGGTGATGGAGACCTGGTGACTGAGGTTGAGTGAGCCCAGAGATGGTGGGAGAAGGAAACACAGCATGTGCCCTTGGGAGCTTAGATCGTGGCTCTGGCATCCAAGGTACCTGCTGAATTTTGAGGAGTAAAGAAGAGATCAGGGACTGGGTGTGGTGGTACATGCCTGTAATCCCAGTGACATGGGAGGCTGAAACAGGAGGATAGCAAGTTTGAGGCCAGCCTCAGGAATTTAGCAACTTAGTGAGAACTTGACTAAAAAAAATAAATAAAATGAAAAGAAAGAAAAGCAAACAAACAAACAATCAAACAACAAAATGAAACAAAAGGGGTGGGGGAGTAGCTCATTGGTTGAACACCCCGGGGTTCAATCCCAGTATGGGATAGGAGTGGGGAAAAGAAAGGATCGGGATGGAGCTTGGGGCAAGGTAGGGAGAAGATCAGGGCTGACACTAAAGGTTTTGCTCCTATATTAGTTTCATAGTAACGACCTCCACAGACTGGGTGGTTTAAACAACATAAGTTCATTGTCCCGGTTCTACAGGCTAGAAGTCCTGAACAAGGTGTCACCTGGGTTATCCCTTCTGAGGGTTACGAGGGAGAATCTGCTTCGTGCCTCTCTCCAGCTTCTGGGTACTGACAAGCCTTGGTATCACTTGACCTGTGGATGCCTCCCTCTAGTCTCTGCCCCTGTCTTTGCATGGTGGTCGGCTTGTCTTCACATGGTTTCCTCATACAGACAATAGTTTTATTGCATTAGGGGCCCATTCTCTTCAAAAGTCACTCAGCTAGTTACACCTGTGACCAACCATCCCATTTCCAAATAAGGCCACATTCTGAGTGACTGGGTTTTAGGACTTCAATATGTACTTTTTTTTTTTTGGTGGGGGGGGGGACACGAATCAATAAATAACTGTCTTCATTTTATAAATGAGCAGGCTGAGGCTGGAGAGAGGTTTAATGAACTGCTCAAAGCCATCCAGCTAATGAGTATCTCAAATTGGGATTTGAACCTATGTCTCTCTATCTCTGAGACTGAAATGCTCTTATCTTGGTAAACTAAGGGTTGGTAAAGAGCAAATGGAAGGTTCAAGAGTGAGAAGGTTATCAGCAACATGGTTATTGAGCTTGAGAAGTAGCAGAACTCTTTGGCAAGTGGCCAGGGCTCAAAGTTTTTGAGGTCTGCTCAATTAGATGTGTATTGATTCATTTTCATGAGAACTCAAAATATTTCTGCACTTTAGGATGGGAATGGCACTGTTGGAATTTGAGGAGTCATGCTCCAAATATTGTGAAAAGCTGGTGAGTACTATTTTCAGAGCAGAAGTTCAGAAACTAAGATTAATGGTGAGTGGGTGGAGTGGTCTCCTGCCCCATTGAGGAAATGGGGCTACAGGGAGGAGTTGGCGTAGGGTCTCTGTCCAGACAGACTCCACCATGACCAAGGTTTCACCATGATCATACTGACCTTGGACCTGCAGCTGCTGAACAAAGCTCTCAGTGTTCCCGAAAGTATACCTTTCAAAGCAGTCTGTAAGTTTCCTACAGAAAAATTTAAATTTCCTGCAGCAACAAGTGTGTTGGGACTGTTGGAAATGTTCTTCTAAGGCATGGCTCAGAGCTGTGAATTGTTCCTACAGATCATGTGTACTGGAAGTTGTTAATGTCTGCTACTTGGAAAATGTGATTACCTCTATGAATAAATATTGGGATTTTTGCTTGTAAGGAAATTAAATGAATAAAGGTAATAGAAATAACTGATGCTTTTTACAGCACTCTGGTTTCTATAGGATGTTCACATCTGTTATGTAAGTTGAGAGTCCTGTGAACCCTGTGTAGGAGCTATTGTCATCCTTAATTTACTGACCAGGAAAGTGAGGCTCAGAAAAGTCCAGGACTTACCTAGGACCTTCCAGCTGGGTTAGGAAGGGATGGCCAGAATTCTAATTCCATTCTCTTTCCTCTAAACCCCCTTTACATGTCTTCTTCTCAGAGATAACAGTTGAAGCAGCAGAAAGTAGGAGACATCATTACAAGAAAGCACAACATAGAGAAAGAAGCGGGGCAAAGCCTGGTCCTCAGAGGCCATGTTTTGAAGTGTCATGGTAGAGACAACTGAAGGAGCCTGTGACCCACCCCGGCAGAGTCACAGAACAGAGAGAGATCGAGACAATGACAGGCAGCATCAAATGCTTGGGAAAGTCAAGAGAATGAAGATGGAGAAAATGTCACTGGATTGGGGAATGAGCTCACTGGTGACCTCTTCAAGGTTCCAGGAGAGCAGGGGGAGGAAAGAGAGCAGGGGGTGGGGTTGAGGAAATGGGATGATGAGTGGCTCCATTTTTCATTCAGAAAGTTTGGCAGGGAAAAGGAAGAGAGAACAGGATCGTAGCTGGAGGGCACAGCAGGATCCAGCAAAGGTTTTTCCAAGGGGGAGGCAGGCGACCTGTGCACGTCTGGAATACATCTGATTTCAAGGCCAGCCTCTGTTCCACATGTGCAGTAGTCAGTGATGAATACAATAACATCTCCATCTGTCAGCCAAGCTGGAGTCCTTCTCTCACAAAGACTTCCATGTTTACTACATGTGTTATTAATTCTGTTTGCATTGTCGTGGACAGTGTACTGCCTAATACTTGTCGGAGAAGTCCATACACTAGATTTATACCCACATTACTAGGTACCAACTTTTACTGCTCAGGGTTTGAAGTCAGAAAGACCTGATGTGAATATCAGCTCTGGCCACTGCAGCCTTGGACCAGCTAACATCCCTTACCCTCAGTTTCCTCACCTGGAAATCAGGGTCTTCTCCATCAGGTGTTGTCAGTAGGATTAAATGAGCTAGACCATATCCAGTGCTTAACTCAATGCCTGGAATATAATGAACACTTAATATGTGGCAACTATTAGTAGTCATGGTCTTGGTGACACAGCGAAAGCAATGATACTGCTGTCTTGTTCTTAAAAACTAATGTGGGGCACTGTTCTTATATTTTGTGCCCCCGTACTACACAGTGAGAGTTAAGTCTCCTTTTACCAGAATTCTCTTTAGAGCAGACTACTGGTGCTGCATTGGTTACACTGCACATCAGGGCGAACCCCTCCCCCACTCATTCCTCTCCTATCAGGTCAGTCTGTGTGTGGGAAAAAAGATCTGAGCCCTTTTCAAACAGATCTGGGCTGGGGGCTGGGGAGGAAGAGCAGGGAAGGATGGACACCAAATGAAACTCTTTGATCTAAAATAAATGCCCCCTCAACACACACACACACACACACACACACACACACATTTGGTTTTTCTCTATCCAGCTTGTATCGGTGATGCTTCCTTTTGGAGGCCTCAGAGACAAAAAGATAGGAACATTGTTGAAGAGTTTCTACCGTCATAAATATTAACAATTGCAAAATCTGACTGAATCACACCAGCTCTTTCACAGCCATAAAATCATGAATGGATTAGGTTCTTGGAAGTATTACAAAATTATAAGAAAAAAATGTTTAGGAGACGCCATCCACTTAGGGAGAATAGATGGGCAGTGGGGAGGCGGGGTGAAGAAAGGGCAGAGCTGCAGAATTGCTGCCGGCCAGACTATCCCAGAAACCCAGACAAATATAAACAAATATCCATGCCCACTGAGATTTTCTTTCAAGTTTTCCCAGCTCTTCACAAATACCACTTCTCCTTTGATCAGAGTTTCTTCTGAAGACTGAGGGGGAAAGATGGAACAGGCTTCCTGCTGCTCTCTCCCCATTTTATCTCACTGAGACCCACTGCTGATTAGGAGAAGGCCACTTGGTTGAGGAGCCCACATATCTCTGCTCCTGGAATGTGCTCTGCTACAGTACTCTGCTGTCACAGGAAGAGCGATGGCCTCTCTGGAGTGTGAAGATAAACAGATTTCTCAGTCTGCAAAGCTTGTTCCCAGCACCACCCACCCACTCCTGCTCTGGAAGGACCCTTCTGGCCAACCCATGCTTTTAAAGCAACCCCTAAAATGACAACCCTGCATTCAGACTCTTTCTACAGTCAGACCCAGGTGATTGTCATCTCAGGACCCCTGGGGAGCAGAGTAGTCAGCACCACTCAGCTCTTCAAATGTAATGCCAAGGCAAACTGGTTGGGCAGTAGGTGAGCAAGCAGGGAACCTGGAGAGAGGAGCATTAACACACACTGGTTCTCTGATGTTAGAATTGCCACAGTTGTCTGGGAACCTCTACCGATCTTGCTAGAATCTCCCCGGGAACACCTGTTCCCATCCTCTTGCAACTGGCTGGCCACCTCCTTCTCCCCCACCAGCAGGGGGGCATCTCTGCAGCACCCGTGGATCTTCTTGGTTTACTTGTTCTCTGTGACGGTGGCAGGTCAGATGGGCATGGAGAGCGATTACCTGGAAGGAGATCAAATTGTCAGGCAACTATATTGTTGGAATAGTCCAGTGAAAATGTGACCCATGACTATTTCCATCAGCGAGCAATTGTGGGAGGGGGAGTGGGCCCAGCGGTTTGGTTACAAGAAGCCATGTTCCTGCTCTCAAAATTCTTCCTTTTCAGGGCAAAGCAATTGGCTTTGTTGTTAGGACAATGACAGTTTCCTATTGGTGTGATCTGAAGCTGGATTTAGCTTTTCAAAGTGAAGGACCCACATAAATCGAAGGAATAAACTCTGTCCCCTAATGGAGTCATACATGCAAATCTCACGTCTGCTGTAGGGCTGATGCACAGAAAAGCACAGCCCCGGGGGCCAGGTAGGAATTTTAACCCGATACCCTTCTCAAAATAGCCAATTGGGTCAATAATCCCCCGCAGCAGGTAACAAAAGGCTGCTTGATGCCTTGCAGACAGGGCTGCCTGCAGGGCCCCTAATGCTCGAAGCGCATTCCCTGGTGTCTTCGTGCTTTTGTCCTAGAAAAACCTCTCCAGGCTCCATGGGTTCCCTTCTGGCGCCAGCTCCCCAGGCAGGTGAGGGGAGGAAGGAGGGAGGGTGAGGCAGCAGCAAATCGATGTGCAGGGAGAGGGGAGGAGGGGCAGGGAAAGGTGGGCTCCTGCCGGCTTCTCCAGGCTGGGGACAAACTGATGACCCAAAGAAGGCAGAGAAGTGTCATCACCCTTGGCTCACCAGCGGAGGCAGGGCCCTGGGCTTGGGGTGCTTGGTACTCCTCCTCCTCAGGCCCCCTGGGAGAGGGATCAGTTTCCATCAAAGATCAGGCAGGAGAGGAAAGGTGAAGGTCTCATCCCTGGGCTAAAGCTGAAGGTGTGAAAGTGGGAGTGGCACCCATTTTTGAGTCTCATCTCCTTCCTTCCAACTCATGACACACCCAACACTCCTGTTTATGCTCTCCAGGTCTCCCCTTGAATTCACTCCCTTTCTGAGACACCCCATTTCCACTCCCCATTGTCTTCTCTGGCCCCTAGTCACCTGTAATTCCAACCCCATTTGTGATTTGTTTGTACACTTGTCTCCCTCTAGACCTTAGAGCCGTGAGGTAGGGATCTATCTGGGTGACCTGAGTGGTGGTACACAGCAGTATCTCTCTCAGTGAATGTTGAATCAGTGCAGACAGGAAGAAGTGGATCACTCCCTGGATGACTCTGTGAAGCTCCTTCATTGTTCCAAGATGCGTCATCCTCTTCAGTGTACCTTGGAAGGGTCTCCCCAGTCTCTGGCATTCTAGGGGAAGAGGAGAGAATGAGGGCTGACCGTAGAGTGCTCCCCATGTCCCAGGCACTGCCCTGAGCACTTTACATTTCCTTGCCTTGATCTCACAGCTCTGTGCATTTTTTATTTTTTAAATATAGGGACTTGAACACAGGGACACTCAACCACTGAGCCACATATTTTATTTAGAGACAGGGTCTCACTAAGTTGCTTAGGGCCTCTCTAAGTTGCTGAGGTTGGCTTTGAACCCACAATCCTCCTGCCTCAGCCTCCCCAGTCACTGGGATTACAGGCGTGCACCACTGCACCTGGGCTGTGCATTATTCTTTTTTTTGTTTGTTTGGAACCGGGATTGAACTCAGGGGCACTCGGCCACTGAGCCACAACCCCAGCCCTATTTTGTATTTATTTAGAGACAGGGTCTCACTGAGTTGTTTAGGGCCTCGCTAAGTTGCTGAGGCTGGTTTTGAACTCGTGATCCTTCTGCCTCAGCCTCCCAAGTGCTGGGATTACAGGCGTGCGCCACCGCGCCTGGCTGTGCATTATTCTTATAATCCCCATTTTAGAGATAAGAAAATGGAGTTTATGATGCTTGCCTGAAATCGCACTGCGGGAAAGCAGCGGGGCTGCACCCAGGTCATCTGACTACAGATAACTGATATCTGACCACAGCAGTAAGTATATAAAAGATTGTGTTCTCAGGCTGTGGAGGGTCTCTGGTGGATGCCTTGCAAGACCATCAAAGAAATTTTAGGCAAAAATGAATATAGTCATTTGCTTAGAAATGCTGGTTCCCACCTCTGACTAGTAGGCTGACATAAGTCAGAATGGCAAAGAACTTGAGTAGCTCCCTTCCAAAACCTTTTCCCCTCAAACTTTAATATTGAGAGAAAAAATTTGTGATGACTCACATTAAGGTTATTATAAAAGGCAAGCAGCTTAATTTATCCTTCTAATTTTTGGGAAGGAGCTTGTTGATGCAAAATTTCCTTGGAAGACTTCCAGCAGGTTGGAGATCTCTTGCTGGGATTAGAGCAGCTGCCTGGGGCTGCAGCGAGGAGGCCTGGAGACTCTGACCTCAGTTATGGGAGAAGGGGAGGTGGGAGTGGGGGCTGCTATCACAAAGGGACCCAGTCCTCAGGTTCCCCCCTTCCAAAGAGGATTCCCTAGCAGGATCTGGCCTTTTATACTTTCTGCAAAGTGTTCACCTTTATTATTCTGTGCCATCCTGAACAATCACACTGTCTTTGGACACATATACATATATATATACGTAAGAAGGATAAAAGCATGTTTTCCTTTTGGAAAATCGTACCAACAGATGGATGAGTGTAGGTATGATTTCACTTGCCCTGAGATGCTGATGGGGGGCGGTCATTACATTGCTGGGCAGCAGTGAGAGGGAAGGCTAAATAGAGAGGGGGCTATTTTATGGGGGTGGGGTGGGGTCTCAACAGTCAGAGAAGTTCAAGTGATCAGTCGAAACTCAGGCAATCTTCAAAAGTCTCTAACTAAGGAATGTTCATTCGTTTATCCATTCCATTTAACAACAGTGTAGCCTAAGGTGTTACCATGGTGAATAAGCCCATTCGGGCCCCAAGTGGTCTCTTAGGCTAGTGGAAGAGATGGGTATCTAAGCAAGTACCCAGCTGGACAGTGCAGCAACAGAGGAATGTCCTACAAACTGCACAGCACGGGACAGAGGGACTCCAGGAAGGCTTCCCAGAGCAAGACACCAAACAAGCCCTCGGAGATGAGCAGGTGTTCACTAGGTGTGACTGAATTAAAAATGCAGGAGATGAAGGTGGAGGGTATTATAAACAGTGCTCGGCTTAGGCAAAGTTGGCCCCCCCACCAGTTCCTCAGTTTGTAGAGTCTAAAATATTCCCAGAGGTTTTTGGCATGGAACATGCTATTTTATTGTAGAGGATTAAAGCATTTTTGTAAGATTCAACACACACACACTCTTTCTTTTTCTGTACTGGAGATTGAACATGGGCACACGACCACTGAGCTATATCCCCACCCCTTTCTGTTTTGAGGCAGGGTGTCTAAAAATTGCCCAGCCTGAGCTGAAACTTGTAATCCAGGTTGGGAATATAGCTATGTTGGTAGAGTGCTTGACTTGCAAGCACAAGGCCCTGGGTTCAATCCCCAGCACCGCAAAACAAAATCAAAAACAAAACGTGTAATCCTCTTGTCTCAGCCTCCCCAGTCACTGGGATTACAGGCACGCTCCACTGTACCTGGCTTCAACCAGTGTTGAGAGCAGACTTTACCAGTTTTCCTGAGAAACAGAATATGGGGTTGTGGGGCGGGGGGGCAGAGAGTGTTGATTTTAAGAAATTGCCTTATGTGATTGTGGGGGCTAGAAGTTTGAACTTTATAGGGCTGACCAGCAGGCTGGAGATTCTGGCAGGTATAAATGATGCAGTCTTGAGTATGAAGGCAGTCAGAAGGCAGAATTCCTTCCTCTTCTGGGGACCTTAGTTTTTCTCTTAAGACCTTCAACTGATTGGATGAGGCCCACCTACATCCAAATGGACAATAATCTGTTTACTTGAAGTCTACTCTTTCAAATGTTAATCTCATCTAAAATTAAGCACACCTTCATAGCAATATCTAGATTGGTGTTTGAGTAACTGTGTACCATAGCCCAGTGATGGTGTCATAAAAAATTAACTGTCACAAATACCCGCGAGGCACCAATAGGACCCTGGATACTGTATGATACAGTAGTGAACTAAATGGATGAAGTCCTTGCCCTATGGGGCTGATATAAAAAAAAAATTTTTTTTTTAATTTTTAGTTGTAGGTGGACACAATACCTTTATTTTTATGTGGTGCTGAGGATCAAACCCAGGGCCTCACACATGCTAGGTGAGCACGTTACCACTGAGCCATAACCCCAGCCTGGGGCTGATATTCTTACAGATGACTCTGAATGTGATGTCAAAGATAAGTTTGGGGTGGGAGAGGCAGGCAGAGGGGGCACAGGGAGAGTTGGGGTTTAGGAGGCCAAGAAGAGGCTCTTGTGTAACCATGAAAGACACTAGGTGGCGATGTCAAGATCAGAGAGGGCAGTGAATCTGGGTGAAGGGGCTGATTTTGGAGGATAAATTGTTCATAATTAAAACCATACCTCTCTTCATTTTAGAGAGAAGAAAATTCAACTTTTTAGAGGTAGTATGACAAGTTCAAGCTCTCATGACATGTAGTAACACTCTTGATATGAGGAACCTCTCAGCACGTGTGCACTGACATCCTGGGATGCCCTGAGTCACAACTGTGGGCCAAATTTTATTGGATATGAATTTTGTTACATGTACAGTCCCCCATGTGCTTGTCATGATGATTCCACTTTATTATTTTTAACTTCACAATGCTGCAAAAGTTATATGCATTCAGTAGAAACCATTCTTCAGAGTTTTGAATTTTCATCTTTTCCCAGGCTAGTGATTATGCTGCTTGGTTCTCTCTTGCACAGCAGCTCCGGCAGCCACCAGGGTACGCAATGGTACTTTATAGTGTACTGTGTTGCTAAGCTCTGATGTTCAGCAGGTTAGGTATAGCAAATGCAATGGGTGTGTGGGGATGTAACCCCATTGTAAGTCGAGAAGCATCTGTACAGCCAAAGATGCTCTCTATCTTAGTCCATTTTGCTGCTATCACAACATACCACAGAGTGGACAATTTATAAAGAACAGAAGTTTAAGCACAGTTCTGGAGTCTGGGAAGTCCAAGATTAACATCCGGTGCCAGTCAGGGTCTGTTTCCTGGCCTCTGAGAAGTCACCCTGTTGTTGTGTCCTTACTTGGCAGAGGCAGAAGGGCAAAAGAGCTAAGTCTCATGCCCTTGCTTGGCAGAAGAGATGGAAGGGGAAAGAACTCAGTTCTTCAAGCCATATGTAAGGACCCTAATCCCATCTAACTGTACTCCACCCTTATGACTTAATCATCTCCTAAAAACCCCAGCCTTAATATGATCATATTGACATGAAGCTCCAACACATGAATTTGGCAATACATTCAGACCACAGCATCATCTTTGGCTAGAACTGAGCATACCCTATTGTAAAAAACATTTGAGCTGAATGGACCAAGTGGTGGAGTGTGGAATGGCGCTCCCTTAACTCGAAAATGGGGGGATAAAAGAGCAGGTCACCTAGTCGATGGAATGTGTGAGAGCTTCGCCTTCAGACAGGCTGGAGTAGACCCCAAACAAATCAGATTACAAATGAGTATGGCAATCCTGGTTTGCTTCTCTGATCACCGGGGCCCACCGCAGGAAGCAGAGGGAGTGAGTCTGAGGAGAAGAGCGGGGTGGACGGAGCCAGCAGCGGCAACGGGTGTTTCAAATCAGCCTGAGCAGCAGGAGGTGGCAGGTGTGCAGGGCTCGGCGCCTCCTCCTGAGCCCAGCTGCAGGATCACACTGCTCAGGAGGCTTTCACTTAATTACATTTGGCATTTGTTCTGATTACATTTTGGAAGTATTTCTCTGTGGTAAAGCAGCACCATGACATTTAGACATTAGAAAACAGCAGAAAGTGGACGGAATTCGTTTTACTCCAGGACTGCAGCTGCCAAATCAGACAGACCATGTGTCCATGGGCTACTGGCCAACCAGACGCTGCTGGGTGACCCTCATCACTCTCCCAAAGCCTGGCATGGGGTCAGATTGCCACTGTGGCTGTTGGGTGCACGTCCAGGCCAAGTTGGGTCTGGAGTTTGAGTTTATTTAGAAAGGAGTCCCAGCGTCCCATTGGGTCTGGGCCAGCTGGAACCGGGCCCTCTTCCTGGTCTCCCCCAGGCAATGCTGAGGAGACCATCCTCCCTCCACCCTTATACAGGCTGCCATTCCTCAGGCTCACCACGCGTTCCATCAAGCTGAGAGGCAATGAAATCATACATCAGCTTGTGATTCGGTAATGATCCAGAGAAAAGCTGCCTGACCGAAGGGAAGGCTGCGTGACTGTGCAGTAGGGCAGGGAGGGCTCCCCAAATAGGTGGGAAGTACATTAGTGAGAACATAGCCTCTTTGGACACAGAATAACCATGATGTGGCTCATGGAGTGATCGCTGTGCCCAGCACTATGCCTAGCAGTTGACACAGGCCTGGTTCTTCATGTTCCACCAGGGAAGTTAACACGGCAGTACCCCTAACATCCAGAACAGGTTCTTACACACAGGTGCTCTTGGCATCATAGCTCAGAGATAGGCATGATAATTCCTCTTTCACGGTGCTAAAATTTAGGTTTGGAGGGACCTGACATAGCCAGATAAATAGTGAGGACGCAAGCCCAGGTCTTGCTGCACTGAGTTCTCATTCTTAATCCACCTACTATACTGGAACTATTTGGCTTTAAAGAAGACAGTGTTCAACACCTGCGGTCTTTGAATTAATGCTGTTAAATTAAGAATAATCAAAAGTTCTGCATAATTCCTGTCTCCTTCTTGAATACATCCTCATCAATACAACCTCAGGGATTTTCCTCTTAGCCCCCTGCCTCCCCGCTCTGTCCTAGAATACAGCTGGTGATAGTTGCTACTTAATGAGTATTATTTGAATAGGTATTTTTCCTTACATGTTGTTCCTGGTATATTTCTTGCATTTTTAAAATTTTTTTCTTGTATTTTTGAATTGCTATTTAACTTGTCTTTTTGCATGTGTTTATGGTTATCCCAATTAGAATGTAAGTGAAGTCTCTCTACTTTCAAGGTTATTCACTATCCTATCCTTCCCCCCTCGATCCAGGCCAGGGCTAGCACATTGCAGGGCTTGACCAAGCCTACCATGAGTGAAAGAGTCTGTTCTAAGACTCTTCATGGGCAGGTCTCCAGAGTTACCCTTCTTTCTATTACTAGTTCTTATGGTTGGTCCATTTGTATGGTCCTGTGCTAGAGGCTGAGCTAGGATGGGAGAAAAGTCTGCTTCCTGCCCTCAGAGGGCATATACACAGTTGGTGACATGGACAGGATTATAAATAACCATAACTTAGGAAGAAATCATTCCATTAGAAAATCAGAGATAAGACTTAGTAAACA
>JAJEJO010000937.1:222358-347911 GCA_020662805.1 Glaucomys volans | reverse complement strand
TTTTTTCACAAGTGCCAGATCAGTGTTTTATTTGGAAAATATAGATTTCATTATGTGGAACACAGGAGAAACTCAACAGACACTTGATAGATTGCTGCAAAAGGGAATTTGAAGATCATCTTCCCATTAGATAGCAAAATCCTGTTTCTCTCTCTCTCTCTCTTTTTCTCTCTCTCTCTCTCTCTCTCTCTCACACACACACACACACACTATTCCTTTTCAATTCTTTATCCAGTTTGATTATCTCCAAGAAACTCACTAATTTCAAAGGTGGCCTATTTTCAGCATGTGCCTATGATTAAAATTCTTGCTGTGTTCTCTGTTTGTCACCTAGCAAATGTAGTTTCTGGTCCTCATGGTGACTTGTTGAGCAACCTTGGACCTGGTTATCTTCTCTATAGCAGTGATCAAGTTTCCACCGTGCTCCTCTCCTTTAAGTTAAACCTCTGATTTCTCCCTTAAGTCCTCCAAGAGGTTTCCCTTCTCACTATGTAGCCCCCATCTCTGGTCACACTGTGACCCCAGAACCTGCTACTGTGCTGACTGCTTTACTAAGTCCAGGAATTAAGAAGTTTTGTGTTAATGGTCCCCAACTTCAGGATCTCATCTGTAAAGGGAGGGATCTGGACCTTATTACCTCTGTGGTCCTTCCAGGTCTCTGTGATGTAAGCCTTCTTGGCATCACTGATACAGTCCTGAGCGCCTAAACTGGACTCTAAAAACAGCAGTGGCATTTTTCTTCAATGATTTACAGTCACAACTGCGCTTAATTTGCATTTTAATGTTTTCCTTCCTGGAAATTGTTTTCCTAATTGCTACAGGTTATTTGGGAGAAGAGAGAGGGAGGGATTTTTGCAGAATCTATTCCAGATGAGTTGGAGAATCCTTAATTTTCTGAATCCTCTCACCTGCCCCTCTTCACCCCATCATCCATTCTTCAGGCTAGTCAGTGCAGGAGCAAGTGCCCAGACATCAGCTCCCAACACTCAGCTGGGAGGCAGACTATCCTTCACTGTCCACCAGGCCTGGGGAGGGGCCTCACCGAGTCTGTTGTCTAATGGGCAGATACAGCCTGTGCCAGTAACTAGTGTCAGGACTTCTCCAAGCCTCTGTGTGGTCATCTGTACCATGGTGCTGACGGCACCTGCCTGACCTGCCTTGTGAGACTGTACTGATGAACTCACCAGGATTTTTGAACACAGTGAAGTGGTTGTACACATCAGAAACAATTTCAAGATTATGATAGCTATTCTTTCCATATGATATTTTTATGACCAAGATTATCATTATTATTATTTGTTCTAATTCAGAGCTTGTGGATGTGGAACATTGTCTAAATGTTCCATGCATGTGGTCAGGACATACATTTCTGTGTGCAAACACCATGCTTGTCACAATGTCAAAATTTAGAGCATATACTTATTCTGGCACAAGAAGCATTTACTATCTTTCTAAAGGGGAAAGGATCCCATTTAAGTAAGCAACAGCTTCCTGGCTATGGTTCTTCAGACCCTAGTATTTCTGCCTTTTATTTCTAAGTCTGAAATACAAGGGAAGGAATTCTAGCCCAGCTTTAGGGCTTGGGGCTGCCGCTGAGAGCCCTGATTCCCCTGTGGGTGATGGAAGGCAGCAAGTGCTCCCGGTGGCCCCGCATGGGAATAATCATCAAAAGAGAGAAGAGACAGAAATATTTTAATTGCCTTGTAACCGCTCCTTAGCTGTGAAACAAGGTGGCCTTCACAGCTGCCCCCAGAGAGACCAAACACTAGCCAGGACTGTTTTGAATAGAAAGCCATAAAATGCAAGTATTTTAAAGGAGTGCTACTCTGTAATCACCACTGCTATTTATAGAGCTCACCAGCTCCATGGGCTCAGGGCTGGCCAGAGAACCCCTCCCAGCTCCCGCCTCAGAGTGTCAGAATGCCACCCAGGTCCCAGGGGGAACTTCAGTTGGAGGAAATGTGGGCCCTGTGATACTGTGGTCACTCATGCAGGTGTCCCAGAAGGGGACCAGGCTGTGAGTCCAGGCCAGAGCCTCTGGAATCGGGCTGTGTAGGGAGGGAGGTGGGCAGAACCACCTCTCTTCCCTCTCTCCCCTGCTCTCAGAAGCCAGGATCTGTTTGCTTGGAAAAATAAAATAAAATACTTTAAACATTTTTTAAATGTGAAGTTCTGTCTTAATGAAATTGAGCAGTTCTAGAATTGTCTGGATCCTAGCATTTAGGGACTACCCAGAGTATAGCTAGCTGGGTTCCTGCTCACTCCCCTGCTGACTGACATCTCCCCATCAAATCCTTTTTTTGTTTGTTTTGTTTTTTTTTGCCATGCCAGAGTTTGAACCCTGGGCCTCAAACATTTGAGGCAAGTGTTCTACTTCTGAGCTATACCTCCAGCCCAGCCCTTTAAAAATTTTTATTTCAAGACTGAGTCTTGCTTAGTAGCCAAGCACAGTGGCACATACCTCAACACCAGACACTTGGCCAAAATGAATGAAAAAGTCAAACAAATAGAAAAATTAATTCTGGAGGAAGCAAAGGTAGTTCAAGGAACAAAAGAGAACTTAAAAACAACACCAACCTGTAAATAGTATCCTCAGATGGTATCCTGTCCATAAAACAAGAACAGGATACTATTTTTTTTTTTAAAAAAAAGAAAAACAAGAAAGAAGAGCTGGAAATTAAAATAAAATTGCTCAAACAGAAATTCCATAGAGACACTGGAAGATAAAAGAAATCTCCCAGAAAGTGAAATGAAAATAAATGAAATGGAAGAGTACAGAAGACTACTCCAGGAGGTCCAAATTCAGTCTCCCAAGTTTCAGAATGAAAGAACCTGAAATATGGAGGAGAGAAAATTATGAAAGGAAGAATATAAGAAAAAAATTTAAGCTGAATGGGATTATAACCTTTAGGAGTGACATTGTAATGAAAATGATCCACTTGGGCTGAGGGTGTTGCCTGGTGGTACAGTACTTGCCCAGCATGTGTGAAGCCCTCGGTTCAATTCCCAGCACCACATGCACATCCACATCCACTGGGTGCCTAGAACAATAAATTAGGAAAACAGATTCAAACCTACACAGAGCATGAAAGTTCATAATACAGAAAATGAAGAATATTAAATGCTTCAAGGGAGAATAAAATTCTTGTCTACATAGAGACAAGAATTAGAATGACTATAGCATCCATAAAAGAAGGTAGTCGGACAAAGACTCAAAGTTCTGAGTGTAAAAGATTATCAACTAGAAATCTATACCTAAAAAAACCTATCATCTGAACATGAGGGTAAAGCCAAGGTACTTTCAGTCATGTAAGGTCTCAAACTATTTCAAGCAAACCCTTTTTTAGGAATTTATAAGAAATTCCAGGAAAACCAGAAAGCCTCACAAAAGGTGGAACTTCAAAAAAACTTCTATTATAATCCATACACTATTTGAGTTGGTAGCGGATAGTATTTATCTGGTCATAATAACATAAGTGTTGCTTACTGATTTTTTACTAACTTAGCCAATAACCAATACATGGAAGACTAAGACCAAAATGTAATCCTTACGAATCTTCAAAACAGAAGTAAAATTTACATGAACAGAGACAGGGGAAGGAAGGGAAGAAAAGAGCTGGAAAAGAAAATAGAAGTGCTGATATAAAAGGAAGAAATATCATCCCAGTCAGGCACGGTGGCACACACCTGTAATTCCAGGGAGTTCCAGGCAGGAGGATCGAGAGTTCAAAGCTAGCCTTAGCAAAAGTGAGGTACTAAGTGAGACCCGGTCTCTAAATAAAATATGAAATAGGGCTGGGGATGTGGCTCAGTGGTCGAGTGCCCCTGAGTCCGATCCCTGGGACCACCCCCCCCCCAAAAAAAATGGAAAGAAATATCCCAGCAGATGGGAAAAGAGATAAAGGCATTGTTTCTAAAGTGCTAAAAATGACCAACTGAGAAATTAAAAGTTAGAATACAACATTATTGGGAACTTAGGATGGTAAAAGGTAGAATAAATAGGTAATCTATTATAGAAGGAAACAAATCATATACAAAATTGACAAATTAAGGAGAAGAGTGAGAAATATTGTTTATAGGTATTAAGAAGGGAAATAACAAAAATTGGGGGTAGAACTGGGATATAATAGGTTCATCAATAAAATTTTTTAATCTACATGATTTTCTTTTTTTATGATTTTCTTTATATTTTGAAGAAAAGTTGCAAAAATAATACAAAGACTTCCCATGTACTGCTCATCCAGATTTCCTTACCACTACCATTGTATGTAGCTCAATGACTGAAATCAAGACATTAACATCAATATACTACTATTAACTCCATCTGAATTTCAGCAGTTTCTCTTCTATGGCACCTTTTTCTGTTCTAGGATCCAATCCAGGATCACATAATTGATTTATAGTATTGCATCCTTAGTCTCTACCAATCTGTGACAGTTCGTCAGTCTTTCCTGGTCTTCCATGACTGATGCTTTTTTTTTTTTTTTTTTTTTTTTTGTGGTACTGGGGATCTAACCCAAGGGCACTGTACCACTGAGACACACTCCCAGTCCTTTTTGGGTTTTTTTCTTTTTGGTACTGGGGATTGAACCCAGGGGCACTCCACCACTGAGCCACATCCCCAACCCTATTTTCTATTTTATTTAGAGACAGGGTCTCACTGAGTTGCTGAGCGCCTTGCTATTACTGAGGCTGGCTTTTGAACTCGTGATCCTCCTGCCTCAGCCTCCCAAATGCTGGGATTACAGGCATGTGCCACCGTGCCTGGCTCCCAGCCCTTTTTAATTTTATTTTGAGACAGGGTCTTGCTAAATTGCTGGGGCTGGTCCTGAACTTGTGGTCCTCCTACCTCAGTCTCCTGAGTTGCTGGGATTACAGGCTTGCATCACTATGCCCAGTTGATTTTGTCACTTTTGAAGAGCACTGGTCAGTTACTTTGAGGACTGAACCTCAGTTTTGGTTTGTCTGATGTTTCTTCATTATTAGATTGCAGTTATATGTTTTGGGCAAGAACACTGTGCCCTACCTCAGTGCCTGCTTCTTGTGGAGTGCATGATTTTAAAATGTTTTATTACTGGCAAAGTTAACCTTGATCACTTGGTTCAGGTGGTATCTGGAGGGACTCTACTTACTATTTTTCCCTTATAATAAATTTTTTGGGGAAGATACTTTGAGAATAGGCTAATATCCTTTTTCTTTTCCAACGTTTACTTACTTTAGCATTGTGACTCTTACCTGCGTGACTATTGCTGTGGTGTTGGCCTAATCACAATCGCCACATTCTCTTACTCCTCTCCATTTAGTAGCTGAAATTCTTCCAAAAGGAAGAGTGATCCTTCTCCCCATGTACAGATGGTTCCCAATATATGATGGCTTGACTTGTGATATTTTGACTTTACCATGGTATGAAAAAATATGCATTTAGTAGAGCTGTATGTTTTTTGATTTCGACCTTTTCCTAGGCTATTGGTTTGTGGAAACATATTCTTTTGTGTTGCTGGGTAGCTCCATCAGTCCTGCGATGAAGGAAAACAACTGACATTCTACCGTGTACTGTGTGACTGAGCAATGGGGTTCAGTACATTAGGTGCATTAAATGCATTATCAATTCACATTGGATTTCTCAGGACATAACCTTATAAGGTGAGGAGCATCTGTATTTATTCAGTTTTTTATGTTATGAATTTATGGATATTTGTTTTATATTCATGGACTCATGAGTACTTATTTTATCCCATGGGTTATAATTCAGTTTCTAAAGCCATAATCCTAGAGGCTTGGGTGGCTAAGGCAGGGGGATTGCAAATTTGAGGCTGGCCTGGACAATTTAGTGAGGCCCTAAGCAACTTAGTGAGATCCTGCCTTAAAATAAAAAATAAAAAAGATTTGGGAGGCAGCTAAATTCCATTTGTCCAGTTTTCATTATTAGGAGCTTCTTCAGTTTGGTGCCTATGTTCTTTTGTTATTATTATTTTCTTATCATTTTTGAGCTTTTCCTTATTTTCTGTAACTACACAATATTACAGTATCATCTTTTATTTTCTCTCTCTTTTATTGCCCCAGTTCTGGAGTTGACCATTTTTCCAACAAAATTTGATCATTTTATTGAATAATGGTGAATCTATCTATCCACAATTTATAAATATATATTTTCATATTATAAACCCTGAGTGCATCAAATTCCTCCAAGTCTAATTGAATAGAGCTCCTTCTACCTGCCCCCTCTTTCTTATCAGTAACTTCCTTCTCCAACCTCGAAAAATGTGGCTTTCATTGCCTATAATATATTTACTTATTCATTCAGTCCTGATATACACTTGTAGTACATTGCTCACCATACCACTGCAAGAAACACAGTTAACAATAAACATGTAGTTTATTAACTATAATACAATATTTATCTTCCGTTTGTCCTCGGCCTTATGTTATTCCACTAAACTACTGTCTTGCAAGTTATTTAGGTTATTTCTTTTTTTTCCTCACCCCCTTCCATGAAGTCACACTATTTATTTGCAATTCAGTCAGGTTAATTTTTTATTATTTTATGTCACCAGGGATTCCTCCAATATCCAGGTTGATTTTTAATGTTTATTGGTCTGGGAAATATGAAACATTAGTTTTGTTCTAAGTCAGAGATTTACAAAAAGGTGTGTTCAAGCACTGCTCCCTCCTCATCCATATTAAGCTACTTCTTCTTCCCTTTTTGACCCCTTCCCCACCCACTTCCTGTAGGTAACTATTTCTTTCCATTGTCATAACAAAGTGCCACAAACTGGGTGGTTTAAAATGATATAAATTAGAGCTGGGGAAGTAGCTCAGTGATAGAGTTTTTGCCTAACATATGTGAGACCCCAGGTTTGATCCTGAGCGCGCGCACACACACACACACACACACACACACACACAGGTATTAATCATCCAGGTTTCTATTGAAGTAGGAGTCCACTCTTCTCTAATATGACCTCATCTTAGCTAATCACATCAGCAATAAGCCCATTTCCAAATAAGGTCACATTTGGAAGTACTGGGAATTAAGACTTCAACATATCTTCTTGGGAGGGACTCAACTCAACCAAAAACAATCTTTTGTTTCTGTTTATTACTTCCTTTCTTTCTTTTAAAAATTTTTTTTTAGTGTAGATGGACACAATACCTTCATTTTTTAAATTTATTTTTATGTGGTGCTGAGGATCAAACCCAGTGCCTCACACATATTAGGCGAGCCCCCTACCTCTGAGCCACAACCCTGGTCCCCCCTTTATTTCTTCTGTACAAAGGAACACATATATATTTTTCTTGTCTCCCTTCCTTTTTAGATGTAGGATCCACACTGTAGGTGCTCTTTGAATGTTAGTTTTTTCACTTAACAGTATATCCTGGGCTGGGCTTGGTGGCACACGCCTATTATCCCAATGGCTTGGGAGGCAGAGGCAGGAGGATGGCAAGTTGAAAGCCAGCCTCAGCAACTTAGCAAGACCCTGTCTCAAAATAAAAAGTAAAAAGGAATGGGGATGTGGCTCAGTGGTAAAGTGCCCCTGGGTTCAAACCCTGGTACCAAAAGAAAAACAAAACAAAGCAAAAACAGTATATCCTGGTAATCACTTCATATCAGTTTTACGGACATTGTCCTAATTCTTTTTATAGAGCTGCTTAGTACTCATTTTGCAGAGGAGATGTAGTTTATTCAATCCATCTCCCATGATCAATCATTAGATTTGTAATGGTCAGAAAAGTGATAATGAGTAACCTGTGCATGTGTATTTTTCACATTGTTAGAAGTATACCTTTCAAGATAGATCAATCCCTCAAAATAATAGTGCTAGGACAAATTGCATAAATAGTTTCTTTAGGTTTTGTCAAATTCCATTTGCAGTTTGCATTTCCACCAGTTGTGTAGAGAATATGTGTTTTCCCCACAGACCATAAAATATATCATACTTTTTTGGCATATATGGGAGAAATGATTTCTCAGTATTTTCTGCATTTTTAAATTATGAATGAATCTGAACATCTTTTTATATATTTAAAAATATCTTCCTGGGCTGGGGTGTGGCTCAGTGGTAGAGTGTTCGCCTAGCAAGTGTGAGGCCCTGGGTTTGATTCACAGCACCACATAAAAATAAAATAAAGGTATTGTGTCACCTACAACTAAAACAAATAAAATTTAAAAAAATATATATCTTCCCTATTTTCCTCTTGGGTGTTTGGTACTTTGTCTCTTACTTATTTTAAAATAAATTTAGACTGAGAGGATGGATGTGGTGCTGCACACCTGTAATCCCAGCTACTTGGGAGGCTGAAAAAGGAGGATTGCAAGTTTGAGGCCAGCCTGGGTAATTAAGTGAAACGTTGTCTCAGAGTTAAAAAAAGAAAAAAAAAAAAAGATTCAGAATGCAGCTTGGTTGTACAGTGACTCTGGGTTCAACCTCCAGTACTGCCAAAAAACAAAACAAGACAAAGACAAACTAAACAAAACAAAAAATACTTTAGACTGAGATATAATCCATACAACATAAAATGCCTCCCTTTTAAGAGTACAATTCAGTGGTTTAGTATGTGCAGAGAATTCTGCAATTGAATGCAATCTAAGTTTAGAACAATTTCATTACCCTGCAAAGAAACTCTGTGTCCACTCCCTCTTCCCCCCACCCCATGGCTGTGGACATTCACCAACCACCTTTCTCTCTCATGGATTTACGTATTCTAGACATTTCATATAAATGAAGTCATATAGTAAGTGGTCTTTTATGACTGGTTTCTTTCACTTAGCATAGTGTAAGTTTCATCTATGTTGTAGAATGTATTATTATGTCATTCTTTTTTTTTAAATACTTTTTAGTTGATGATGGACCTTTTTTTTTATTTATTTACAAATAAAAATGGTGCTCAGACTCAAAACCAGTGCCTCACACATGCTAGGCAAGTGCTCTATCACTGAGCTATACCCCAGCCCCCTTTATAGCATTTTTTTTTTCTTTTTTTGGAACCGGGGATTGAACTCAGGGACACTTGGCCACTGAGCCACATCCCCAGCCCTATTTTGTGTTTTATTTAGAGACAGGGTCTCACTGAGTTGCTTAGGGTCTCACTAAGTTGCTGAGGCTGGCTTTGAACTCGCGATCCTCCTGCCTCAGCCTCCCAAGTGCTGAGATTACAGTTGTGCGCCACTGCGCCTGGCTTATAGCATATCTTAATGTCTGACAGGGCTAGTCATCTCTCAGAGCTTTCATTCAGTGTTTTCCTGGCTATCCTTGTATTTCTATTTTTCCATGTGACCTTTATTTTATTGTAATTATTTATGCATTTTTTGGTGCTGGGAATTGAACCCAGGGGCACTTAACCACTGAGCCACATTCTCAGCCTTTTTATTTTTTATTTTGAGACAGGCTGAGGCTGACTTTGAGCTTGCAATCCTGTTTCAGCCTTCCAAGTTGCTGGGACTACAAGCATGCGCACTGCACCTGGCTCATGTGAAATTTAATATCAACTTGTCTTAAAAAGCTTGGGATGTTTTCTTTGATAAGTGGATGATGATACATAACAGCAGAGGTCTGGTAAGAGAAGAATGGAGGAACTCTGGATTGTGTAGAGGAAAATGAGGAGGTGGGGGGAAAGAAAGATGGACTGAGACAGACATCATTACCCTATGCACATGTATGATTACACGAATGGTGTGAATCTACATTGTGTACAATCATAGATATGAAAAGTTGTACCCCATTTGTGTACAATGAATCAAAATGTAGTCTGTAAAAATAAAATTAAAAAAAAGAACAACACATTCAATATGTCATAGCAATAAAGCATTTTTAAAAAGCTTGGTATCACATTAGATTTTAAAATTAAGTAGGGAGAATGATGTCTATGTAATGTTGCATCACCCTCTGCAGGAATAGGGGGTGTCTTTCCATTTGTTCAAAGTTGAGGCAGGAGGATCACAAGTTCAAAGAAAACTTAGAGAGGCCCTAAGCGACTTAGCAAGACCCTGTCTCAAAATAAAAAGTAAAAAGGGTTGGGGATGTGGCTCAGTGGTTAAGTGCCCCTCGGTTCAATTCCTGGTACCAAATTAAAAAAAAGAGAGAGAGAGAGAAAAGACTACTTTTCTACTTGTCGAGAATGTTAAAGTGCATTTTAAAAAATGAAATTGTTGGGCTGGGGTTGTGGCCCCACTGGGTTTGATTCTCAGCACATTAAAAAAAATAATATGAAGGTATTGTGTCCATCTACAACAGTAACAACAAAAAATGAAATTGCTTTTAAACTAATTTAGAGACTGTTTTGAATTTTTCAGAAGGTGATGAATAACAGCATGGTCACAATGTTTGCACATTCTGTACAGAAAACAAAATCAACGTCTTAAATGCGAATCTGCCTCAGCCTCTTGTCTAGCAAGTGAATATGTTTTGAAAGCCTGTAGTGGGTTGACCAATGCCTTTGATGAACTTTTTATCAATGTCAGCTGTAGAGGGATGCTTTGGGCTGCCAGGAAATGCCAGGGATACAGGATTATTTTCTTTTTTGGATCTGCCTCTCAGTGCTCTGCAGGAAGCCAGCTCTTTCCCACCTAAACCATAAAATTTCTTGAGAAAGATAAACAGCTCCTGTCTTCTTAAGGAGAGGGAAAGGGAGACTGATACAGCCAATGGAGTCAATGATCTGAGACACAATCCTTTCAGGATAGAGTGGAGAAGAAAAAGAAAGTGAGCATGGAAGGGTTTGTAGCTAGGACAGAAAAGCCCTTGTAATGCAACAGTTAGGTATTGGTGATGGAGCAGACCCACATCCTTCTTACCCTCAACCACAGACACACAGAGGACAGAAGGTGGCAGAAAGAAATTAATCAGGACACACAGAACAAAGATCTGAAAGGCACAAAAAAAGTCCCTCAGCCAGCTACCCTCTCTAGAGCATCTTTACCAGACCTTCTCCCCAAGTCCGGTCTGGTGGTCTAAGACCAAACACCTTGATGATATATTAGATTTTGAACTAGTTACAGTGTTTATTCAGAAAATGTATACCATTGCTGGCATTTAAGTCCTAGTTTTAGAACCTAATAAAGTGCTATAAAAAATGCATATCTGGGGTCTGGGGTTGTGGCTCAGTGGTAGAGCGCTTGTCCAGCATGTGTGAGGCCCTGGGTTTGATTTTCAGCACCACATATAAATAACTGAATAAAATTAGGGTCCATCAACATCTAAAAAGAAATATTTTTTTTAAAATGTATGTCTGATTAGGTCTGCTGTCCTTTGCCCCTGCTTCAGGGATGGCCAGCCTACATTTAGTTTATTTATACCCTTTCCATCTGGAAGAGTGGAAGGGACACTGACCTGACTCCAAGCCTGATATTCCAAATAGAGGTGTTGCTCCAAACCTCACCTGCAGGTCAGTCATAGTGAGATGCAGTTGAGCACCTAGTTTCCTTTGTTCTTTCTCTCCCTCTCTTTCTTTTTTCTTTTGTACTAGGAATGGAATCCAGAGGTACTCTACCACTAAGTCCCTTTCGTTTTTTCTTTTGAGACAGGGTCTCACTAAGTTGTTGAACTGGTCTCAAACTTGTGATTCTCCTGCTCAACCTCCCGAGTAGCTGGTGTCATAGGTGTGCACCATTGTGACTGTCTTCAGGTGAGCACTCAGGCTGGACAAATAAGAAGCTGTTTAAAGACTGGATTGGGAAACCACCCACAGAGGCTGACTTCACTTCTAGATTGCTTCTCATTTACTGTGTAGCTGTCTTATTTTACCTTTCTGAGCTGTCAGATGAGAACAGTGGTGTGTACCCTACCTACTCTAATAAAATGAGACTACTCTAATAAAATGGAAAAATGGAGTAAAGAGAATAAAATGCTATGAGTGATTCAGTGAATTCTGTATTCTAGCATTCTTGAATGTCCTAATTAGGAAGAAGGGGAACAATTAGTCTTCAAGCATATTTGTCATGGATTTGAAAAATCTCCACTCACTTAGTGGCTGAGTCACTCTTCTAACCACGTTTCTATGTGTGTTAGATCATTTAAAAAGGGCTGGGAATCCTGTGTTCCACCAGCTGAAAAGACTTCCAATCCCCCATAACTTGGCAAACAGGCTTCAGAATGAGGCCATCCCCACATTTCTGGCAGGATAGGCTGAGGTTGAGTCAAAGGAAAAAAGTTATTGTCACTCTGGAAAAGATTCTGTAGGCTCAGAGAAACAGTGCCTGTTATATTTAACTAGGGAACCAATATAATTTTAAAAAACCTCACATTTATGTCTGTCCATTTAGTTGTAAGCATATTTGTTCTCAGTGTTCATGCCCATGAATAGTAAGCATCTTTTGAGTAATTCAATACGTGGAAGTATTTTGTGGCATAGATTTGTGAAATACTTCTCCTACGCAAAAGCCCCAAGTGAAATCTCATGCAGATGAAATAATTCAGTGGCCTGTACTGCAACGAAGACACCACTGGTCACATTGAGACCCCTGTCCCAGCTGTTTCTCTAATTCTGACATTGGCTAAGCAGAGCCCAGGATGAAATGGCAAGGTTGCAGGCAAGACTGGTCTTTTGAGCCTGTGGGGCTTTTCCAACCTAGGGGAAGGATCCTTTTTCCTAAGGGGAAGGATCCCTTTTATTATGAGTATCTTTGGGACAAGGAATCTTTTCATTTGGGTTGTAATTTTAATTTTTTCAGTGTGAAAGCGAAAGGTCTTATTCGTTATTAAAATCAGGCATCAGCAAACAGGTTGGACTATATTCCACTGCTCTTGAATCTCACTGTTCCTGCTAGGGATGCCAGCCCTGAGTGTGAACTACATTTAGTTGATCAGGGTACTTCAGAGTCATTTAGTCATTTGGGGTATGGGGGCAGAGAGGAGGGAATTGCTTCCCTCCCTCCAGGGTTTGCCATCTGACCTGCTCTCTTCCGGAGCTGCCGGAGACTTATTCCTGGTAGGTGCTGGGAAATCTAAAGGCCTCTGGTCTGTCTCTACTGAGTAGCCTTCTCCTTTGTCCCTTTGTGCTTGCCCAGGCTCCCTGATTCATCTCCAGACTTTCCTTCTTCTTCCTCAAGACCTCCCCAGGGATCTCAGAGCCCATTCTCATTGTGCTTCTCTGCCCAGGGCCACCTGGCCTGCTGTAGTTTCTCCACCCACCCAAGCTTCCAGATGGAGGCAATAGGGCTGTTTCCCAGCAGTGAATTCACCCACAGGTGCAGGGGCTGGAGTCCCCACAGCTTTCAGCCTTCTAGCACCTAGATGCTAATCAAAGAGCAGCCAAGAGTCCCTACACAGCAGAGGCACAGGTGGCCTCTGGGATGGGGCCAGCACGAAGCAATCTGGCCAGGCACAGGGGACATCAGGAACAGGAGCCCAGGCCATCAGTGGGCACCAGGTAATGGGTATTCACACGTTTGTGTGGGTGGGGGGTTGTGGGGCAGCGTAGACCCTAGTGAAGCAGGGCTCCAGAGAAAACTGTTGGCGGTAGTTACAGATCCTGGAATACCCAATGAAGAGCAAGAGAACTCTAAAAGCTTGGTTTTGGATAGAATTGATTTTTCTAGCCCTGCCAATGACATTGTTTATAGTCTTTCCCCAGTCACCACTTATTTAATTAAATTAAATAAAATGTAAAATTACTTAGAAGTGATGTGATTTGGTAATTTGATCAGGTTTCTTAATTTGTGGCACACCTACTGTGGTCTCCTCAACAGCTCTCAATTGTTTGCTGATAACCCCCAAATCTCAACCCACCTCTGGATCCACTGTTACCTACCAGAAGCCTCCCCACTGATGCCAGCAGCTTCAAGGCAGACCATCCTCTTTCTGTTTCAGTGGCAGCACCAGTACTCTTCCATTTCCCCTGTCAGAAACTTAGGTGTCAGCCTGAACTGCTGTCTTTGTCCTTCTTGCCCCTCCTATCTGACAACAAGGTCCAATTCTACCATCCCACTTCTCCCCTCGCCTGCTTCTCAATACTGACCTTGGATCACTACCATGTTATGGGGATGCTCTCTAAACTAGTACCTGTGCTCAGCCCTCCTGCCCCTAAATGTGTAGAAAGAGCTTTCTAATGTGCAAATAACTACACCACCGTTTGGCTTGTTCATTTTGAATAGTTTTCCTATTGTCAACAGGATATAATCAGATTCCTTTCACCATTTATTTCTCTTTTCCCAGCCCCATATAATCTCTGCTAGTTCACCCATCAGGAGTAACTCATAATTATCTCTGAGGAGTCCCTTGTTTTATTTCACTCTAACTTTCTTTTTCACAGGCCACACGCACTGCTGAAAATTAGAGGGCTGGTTCCAGTTCAAAGCCTTTAGCTGGACGGAGCTCCCAGCCAGAAGTCCTCCATCTGCAGTCTATTAGCCCTCCCGATCGCATTTTGTTATTCTCCTTGCACCAGAAAAAACAAACAGATGCCTCTCCCACAGTCTTTGCCTTCCCCTCAGTGTCAGAGGTTTGCTCCCAGGTGACCCCCTGCAACCCTGTGGAGCTCCTTTCTCGCCTGTGGCCTCCCCTCCCAGCTGTCCTGTCTCATCACCACCCTCAGTTTCTGGCTGTTTCTGATGAACCACCCCAGTCCCCGTCTACCTCCTGGCTGTTCCAGCGATGGTCTTCTGAAGTCCTAGGTTTAGTGCTTTGGACACTGGACACTGGTTTCCTATGATCCCTGTGTGCTTGCTTCTGCCAACACCTTCCATGACTATCAGTAGGGGACACCTTCAGTATTACTGTTGGGGACAACCTCAGCACTAGAGAGCAGCTCTAGGCAAACTTTCTGCTCCTCTCTAGCAGCCACTGTGGCAGACTCAGATGTGAATTGGGATTTGACACACTTCTCCATAATCTGCATCAGCCTCTCACCCTGGCCGCCCCTGCCCCGAGTGAACATAAGCCAAGTGAAAACAGTGTGCTTCTAGTATATAAACACAGTTCCCCTTCCAGCCCACCATCTTTGAACTTCTAGGTGTAAATTATGGAATTGCCAAAATACTGACCATCTAGATTAACATGTTGCTTGATTTTCAACATTTGGCACTCCTGGAGGAACTTCTTCTGAATCTCTGAGGCTGCACGCTAATTCAGTACACCACCAGGTGAATGGCTTCTAGCTGCTTCTCACTTCCCTTCTGTATTTCAAAGCTTGGCCTCATGCCCACTGATTTCAGTGCTGGCCAATACGGTAGCACCAACCACATGTGGCTGTTTGAAAGTGGTCAGGCTGAACTGAAATGTTCTGGAAGCCTAAGATACACACTGCATTTTGAAGACTTAGTGGTGAAAGATGAAAAACAGCTCATTCATAACTTTATATGGATTACAAGTTGAAATGATATGTTGCATATTTAGGGTTAAATAAGATGTATTACAATTAGCTTCATTTTTTTTTACTTTTTCAAATGTGGCTACTGGAAAATTTTAAATTATGCATATTGCCTGCATTATGTATTATCAGATAGTGCTGGACTAGACTATGTCTTGGGATGAGGTCTCAAACATGTCTTAATACATCTTCCAAAGCCTGGCAGTGTGCGCCATTCATTTCTCCCTTCACCTCCCTCCCCACTTCGTCAATGCCTAATTTAGTAATTAGAGGTCTTGACAATAAGTCCCATATTCCTTTTCACGTTGTCCCCAGATTGTAATGGGGAAAGTATGTAAATTGAGCCCCTGGGGCAATGGCAGATATTCCAGAGTCCTAGGAGTGACTGAATTAATAAAGCTTTCTTTTCTCATAATTTTTCTGAAGATGTAGACAAGGATGAAACATCACTGAATTCCTCCTAGCTTCAAACTATACACCACTGACATCGATTCACAAGCATCGCACCATTACAACAAACAGCAATACTAGAAAAGCAAACCCAGTTGGCAGCTAGCCATTCATCACTGAGAACTTGGTTATCCCCTTGGAAGCTAAACATAAGATATTTCACTGTCATCAAGTCTGGAAGAGTATTTATGCTGTACTTGGACTAATGCCCAGTGACTGAGTATCAACAAAGTCATTAATCTGGATCATGTTTTCAAGTCTAGCATCAGTGAAAATCCTGTTTGTTTAAACGGAGATGATCTCTAGTTCACTGTGCTCATTACCTCTTATTAGTTTGAGAATATACTTGATTTTTTCATTTACAAAATGTACCTGTTCAAGGAAAACTACTCTCAGGAAAGAATAGAATGTGTCTTAATAATAACTGATTACGTTTCACAAGAGAACTTAAATCAGGACCTGAATAATGGACTGAATGTTACTCATGAACTTACAGTTATGGATTTAATCTCTGGTTAGCTTCACAAGGAGAAAAATCTGCTCCAGAGGCATGTGATTGCAGAAGAATTTCCAGTTACTCAGGCATTGAGCCCTCCCTGCCCTTCTCGCTGGAAATTTAAAGCAGGTGTAAACACATCTATGATAAATGATGAGCAGTTCTGGGCTATGAACTGCTTTCTTTCCTTCTTGGCTGTAATTTTACATGCCTCATAATCCTGAACATGATTCCACTGGAAAGAACACCAACCTTTAAACAAAAAGAGTAACTATGGTCTTTTATTTCTCTACATAATAAGGAAACTCATAAAGATGAGTTAAGTCTAACTTCAGGCCAATTCAATCTTGATACTGTTGAGAAAAATGTAAGCAGGGGCCTGCTTGGGATCAGTAGCTCATGAATTTACAGCTGCTCCAGTTGAATCCACCAACTAATGAGAGCATTAGTCTATCTATATGTCTTGTTGACAAAGAATGAAAAATTATTCTGCACATATAATCAGATGTTTCACTGTTTTTTAAGGAGAATCTTCACAAGCCTGACTTTCTTATCCTTTACTTTGACTTTATGAGAGGCAGAATTTTCTAGAAACCATCTAGGTAAGATCCATGCCACACAACCCCTGCAGTTTGCCAGTGGGATTAGATCTTACTCCCATGCTTGTGTTCTGCAGATGGAACGGCTGACCTGCAAAAAGATATGTTGCCCAGGTGGGCCACACCTACTCACCTAAGTCTTGCAAAGTGGAGAACTTTCTCCACCTGGTGGCAGAAGGGAAAACCAGAGAGATTTGAAGCATGAGAAGGATTGTTGACTTGAAAGACAGGGGCAAAAGATAAGGAATGACGGTAACATCCAGACCACAGGAATGCCCCAACAGACATCTAGCTAGAAAACAAGGACTTCACACCTGCACCCATGAGAAACTAGACTGCTGCCAACCTGAAGGATCTTGGGAGAAAGCCCAGCTGGCTGACACCTTGATTTCAGTCTTTTGAGACCCTCAATAGAAAACCCAGCTGAGCCAGTGTGAACTCTGAACTATGCACTGAGATAATGAATGGATAGTATTTTTCGCTGCTAAGTTTGTAGAAATTGGTTGTTGCATCAAAAGAAAACTTACATACCTGGGTAATTTGTTGAATTCCATAGTTTTTTTTTTTTTTTTTTTGCTGTGGTTCATAATCCACTGATTTTATAGGCTGTGTGACCTCAGGTGAATTACTTGTCCTTGAGCCTATAAAACCCACCTCGCTGAGTTTTTATGAAGATTAAACGAGATCCACAGTTTTTATTGCAGAATCTGATGTATAGCAGGCTTTCAACCAAGCTCCCTCTCTGCATGTGTATTTATATAGCCCCCAGTGTCTGTCTAAATACAGACCTTCCAGCATATTATTGCAGTTCCAGGTACACACTGTAGGTGCTCAATACTTGTGCACTGAATAGACTGTATATACACAGTATTCATCAGATCAAATTCATATTCATTAAATAGTTGTGTTGGGAAATGAACATATGAAAAAGATATATACAAAGTAGTCTGTCCTCTATCTGCCAAGTTTGTAGGAGGAAATTAAGTAAACAGAGAATCGTAATGTGTGTATCATGTGTGTATCATGTTTACCAAATGCTGAGGCTGCTGCACCTTCTATTAGGTCCAAAAGAAGTGATTTTTCAAATAGAAATGAGAAATGGAAGCATTCCAGGCAATATGGGTGTAGAAGAGTTTGCAGTATCAGGGGCTGGAGGGAGCCTCATTTGGGTGGAATAGTGGAATAAAGGGGATCTGAGTGAGGCCTGATGGAACTGATTCTTGAGGCTGAGGATGGACTGCATTCATACTAGCAGGTTTGGACTTCATGCTTCTGACTCTGAAGAGCTCTCACAGAGGTTTTTTACAGTACAGCAACCTGATCACACTTGCAATTAAAAAGGAAACACTGGATAGAGAACTGCATAGAATGGATTGCAGGGGAAGGAAAAAACACAGAAACCTACTGAGACTCTATTAATATCAAGGTCCTGAGATTTGAACACCTTAGTGTGATATCATTTATAAAAGAATGCCCAACATGATGGACAGGAGAGCAGGGACTTCCTATACAGGTGAGGCATGGTATGGGCCAGCAACCCTCCAGCCTGGTTAGAATGGGAAGGATGGAAGCAGAGAGGGCAGTGGCCAGGGTCCCCAGAATTAAAAACTGGTCTGAATTGTGACAGAATTATGGAACCAGACTAGTACCTTCTCAGGACTGGTATAAAGGGGTTGAGTGGAGGTGTAAGTGAATCCCCTTCTTATTTAGAACCTTCCTGGTGCCTAAGTAAGAGGAGGAAATGATGCTTGACTCTTAATAAACAGCCAGAAAGCCTTTTGTCATAGAAACAATGTTATAGTGACTTAACATTGCTACAAAGGGGTTAAAGCTAGCCTCTTCCATGGGCAGCCATGTTTCTGAAATCCAGTCCATTTGGAACTTTTTTTTTCCTATTGACACTTCATTATCAACCAGACCTTTGGATCATGACCTTTATGTAAAGTGGAGACTGAGTATCTGTGGTTAAATTTATCATCATCTTAGTTCATCAGCTATAAATTCAAGATTGGAGAATTAGAAGACATCATCCCTGGCTTGAAAAACTTTTCTATTTAAAAATGAGTCACAGTTTTTAAAATTAGAATAGAACTTTATTTGTGGAATCAAGATTTTAAAAATGACCTTACACATTAAAGTATGCAATATAATTTGATACATTAATCTTGAAATTTACCATATAAGATTTTTTGAAAATGTCAAATAGTTCATAATCAAAACAAATGTTTAACTTGATATTTATATGGAATAACTTCAGCATTATAAATAAAACTAAAATACCATTTAAACTTGCATTCATAATACAACTTTGTTAATTTTTTTCTGATCAGAGAAAATATAGGCTAAAATGATGTGCTTGTAATTTCTAGATAAGTCAGATGTCCTTGTTTTATGAAAATGACTTTGCTGGCTCTGCAGTAGAGAATGCATTTGAGACACTTTTCTCCTTGTGATGAAGGGCCAGGCTGTGTGATGCAGTTTTCTTCGGGACCATCGAAGATGAAGGAGATGGTCTCTGGCTGGGAGTGGGCAGAAGCAAGTCTGGTCTCATTAATACCGTGTTCTATATGAGTCAGAGGTTCATTTAAATGAGCATCAGTCAGATGAATAAAAAGCTTGATGTTTTCTGAAGCCCTAATACCTGATATTTCACAGAAGTGATATTATAAAAACCACGTATAATCCTGCTTTAAAAAAATACCTTTCACATTCAGTTCTACATAATGAGGACATTTCCAAAATGCATTGGCCCATGTTGATATTACTTTGCTGATGTGGAGAAAATGAATTCTGATGGCAAGATCAATATATAGATACACATATGTGAACATATATAAAAGCATGTAGTCAGTATCAGATATGTATCTACATCTTTATTTACTATAAAAGTCATTTTTAAATGAAGAGATTCTTATTTGGGAGTGTGGACAGTTGGGACACCTTATCTGAAAATTTGATGGCTAGCAACAGAACATCTTCTGATTATAATACTTTACAAATCATTTTCTAATTTTTCATCTTTCAGGAACTTATAACATCCTTGCATGTTAGCAAGGGTGGGCAGGATTATTCTCACTTCACAGATGAAGAAACAGGAGCCCAGAGAAGTTAACTTGCTTCAGTTCACACAGTTGGTAGATGATAAAACTAGGACTATACCTGGTAGTCATGCTTAAATGCCTGCTCACAATGGTGAAGGGTGCCCTCATCTGTGGATGACTTTCCATAAACCACACTGACAATGCAGTATTTGGAAAGTGGTTTTGCTACTGTCATTTGAAATCTCTACCAGGTGCTGGTGGGTACTCATGTTACACCCCAAAAAACTTATACCAATGGCCAGAAATACTTTTTACAAGACTCACAGAGCATTTGTCTGTATATAAGAATGTTTAAACATATATTTACAATTATTCCTATATCACCAAGATACCATATTGAGAAACAGATTTAACTTTGTATAAGAGCATTTTCTATATAATCATTCCAATAAATGTATAAAATGTATAAATATAGTCTTGGCATACTTTATCTTTGCAGGTGCACTAGAACCTATATGCTTTATTCTGCCCACCCCTGCTTTTGATTGTTTATGAACTCATTTACACACTTGTCAGTTCCTTGAGGACGAAGACTGAGCTGACGTCACAGTCAGCTCGCTGACAAGCTTACCCCAGGGCTAGCACAGCGCTGTGCACATGGCGGGCATTCAGTCAGTGCTGAACACATGCACGTGGTCTTTCAGTGCTTCAGTTTGGTTATAGTAGGGATTCTACCTGTAGCATTTTTGCCTGAAAGACTTTGGATTTATAATAAAACATCATTTTCATAGTAAACAGTATTTTAGAAAATATAATAAATGTGATAACAAATTTAGTACAAATTATGCATTTAACTGTTCTTTGGTTATTTTTAACAAATTATTTGGTTTTTTATACTAAAGTGATACTAAAAATATAAAAATGCAACTGCAGAAATTAGCTTAATCTGTAAACATAATAAACCCTGTAAACATGTATTTACTACATAATTGTGCAAGTATAAAGAGAGACTAGTAAAGGCAAGTACTATACATTTAACTCAGTTCTTCAAGGCATATTTAGAAATACTGCTTTGCGGAGCTTTAACGTTTGATGAAGGGGTTCTTCTAACCTCACTAAAACTTGGAAAAGTGAGAACTATACCAATGAATCCAAAGGACATACAGGCCAGAGGAGGATCTAGTACTTTTCACCTTCTGCAAAGAAGAATTTGCTTCACATGTCTTATGAATCACCTTGTTTAGTAAAGATGCCTATTAACAAAAGCCAAATACTTTTGAAATGAAGAAGTAAATGACTTTTTTGCAAATGAGTCAACTGACTGAAAAATATAGGTAACAAATTTTCCAAGGTTTTTCCAAAAATCCAGGCAGTAAGGTGCATTAGGCAAGTCTAAAATAATAAATAGCAGTAAGTGGCACTAAATATATTGTAGTTTACTCAATATTAAAGTATTTCCCCCCAAATTTCAGTTTTCCTTCTCAAAAAGCATCAAACTTTTCACACGTGACACTTATCACAGATATTTCACAGTTATAATTTCAGTAGTTTAAGAAAGAACTGCCTGGCAAATACTGCAAAAGAGGTAAATGTTAAGGACAAAACTCACTATTTCAGGCACACAGGACTTAAAGTATCCTGTAGTGTGAACTCCAAAGATAGAATGAAATAACTGTATTAATGCAAAACATTATTTAAAAGTGATTGAAATAACAGCAAAACTGTCATAATATTTCTTCTAATATTTTAAATGACTTTCTCCAATATCTGGGAAGAATCAGTGGCCAAGTTTTTTTTAGCAGTTCCCTGGAAAACCTGAAGTCAAGATTCTGCTTATAAAACTGGGGCAGTAAAAACACCATCGATTGTTATTTATCATCTAATCAACTCCATCAAAACCCTGAGCATTTTCAATCGCCATCTGAAGTTTATCCCATAATTCTTCAAATGATTCATAGGGTGGCAAGTCCAAGCGATTAAAGCTGAAAGAACAGAGAGAAACTGGTTAGGAAAGACACTGGCAAAGCAAGTCTCGCCATGGCAAACACAGGGCTACGTGGGATGAGTGTGTTCCAACAGCACTTCTTACTGGGACAGAAGTCATGCAGGACTGGACTCTAAGCATGGACTCTCCCCATGACTACTTGTAGATTCCTCCTGTGCCTACCTTGATTTCCAAATATCTGGGTTCCTGTGCCATTTCAGTTTCTGAAATGGAGTGTTTTGGGATAGCCCACACCGCCCATGCAATGGCAGCAACATATGGTTAACAGGTGAGATGGGCCTCTCTGATATTCAGCTACCTGACTTTGAGACCAGGCCTACCTGCTAAAGAAACACCTGTGTCTGGTTTAGTGTTACTGGCTCCTCTTCCACAGCTGCTGCCGACATAGCACAAGAGGGGGCTAGACCAGCTACAGCTAGATGAACGCTTAGAAGAACTGTACTCTCCGAGGATTTGGGCCATTAGGGGCTTAAACAACTGCTTACCAGGTATGAGCTCTTGGCAGCTTGTCAGGAGTACCCCACTGTTCAACTGTAAATGACTGTGGTCCATTTGAGCCTGTAAAGGAAGAAGAGTTTCTTTGATTTTATTTACTCTAAGCAGGAATTCCTAGGTATTTCAAAACCTAAGTCTGTCTGTGCTTGATGGCTTCATTGTCAAGCCAAGAAAAGAGGATTCCATGTCTGTCATTTAATTTGTGAGTACCTTGTCCCTCTGTGTCTGGTGTGGTGCATCTAATGATGCTTTTCCTATATGCTAGCACCGAACACAACTGCATTTCTATAAATGATTTCCTTCATAGCTATGCTGATAAAATGAGATATTTCTTTGAATCCCACTGAAAATAGCTTTAATTTTTTTTGATTATTTAAATAATGTCACTGTAGAAATTAAAGTAATAGAACAAGACAAAATGAAGGATATAAAATCATATGAAATCCCACCATTAACTCTTGGTAAATACTGTCATGCATTTTCTTGAGCATGTGCATGTTCATATAGAGAATTTTATGTGCATGTGGTCCTGTTATACAGTCTACTTTTTTTTATTGTGGACATTTCTAGAAACCATCTCTCTTTTTTCTTCTGAGTTTTCACTTAGCTTTTCTTTTTCCAGTCCTCAAAATCCACCAACAACCTGATAATTAGTGTTGACAACCTGATCTGTAACTTTCCATACTTTTCTTCATATCTATAATTGCATCCAAATGTCTGTGTATAATTGCCAGAAGGAGCACTAAAAAAGTTTAGAATTCTTAATATTAAAGTTCTCTCAAATGCATTAGTTTTCACACATAACCCATCACATTTATGTTCACAGTTAAAATTTCAGTCATTGCCATCATTTCCCATAACAGAATCATATTATATATGCTCTTGATTCTTTCACCCAAATCATCTAATGTGAAAACTCCAAGTTAGCTGATAAAAACTTAACGTACTTTTTATTGGCTATATTATATTGTGTTATAATACCAGCATTTTAAAGCAACTGTTACTTCTTTCTGTAAATACATAAGAATTTGCATTTATATTTAACACAAATGACTGGCTGTGTGTGTGTGCGATATTTCCCTCAAATTCCAAACAGTTCATGAAATCAGTGGATGGCTGTAGGCCTGGGTTACATAAAAGAATGAAGGTGGAGCAGCTAGAGATGGAAGCAATATTTGTCTGTGCTGCCTAGATTTTCTCTACTAACTGGCTACGGAAGATAAAGGAAAGGGAGTATGGTGAGTCCACTAAAAAGACAAAGGCTAAGAATTTCAGTTAGGCAAGGAATGAACCAACTGGTTAGTAGCAAAGCTAATAACCACTCTGAGCGGGAACCCTGTGTAGAGAAGTGGCAGCTGCTTGACATGTTACTCAAACACATATAAATAAGCTTCCCAAGGAGACCAGGTGTGCCAAGAAGACAGCGGGCTAGCAAGCCACCAGACAGCAACCGCTTCAATTTGCATGAAAAATTCGGCTTGGCAATTACCTGCACAGTCCCTGACTTCTAATTCCCAAGAAACAGTTCTTTGTTGCTCTAAGAAGGACTCCAAACTTAGCTACACCTTTGCTTAAAGGTTTGTACCTCGTACCTATTTTTAAAAAATGTTTTTAGTTGTCAATGAATCTTTATTTATTTATATGCGGTGCTGAGGATTGAACCCAGGGCCTCACACATGCCAGGAAGTGCTCTACCTACTGAGCCACAAACCCAACCACGTTCCTTGTATCTTTATGGAAAATATTTTTCTTTAATTAGATTTCTTTATTTTCTTGGTGGTGCTGAAGATTGAACCCAGAGTGTCACACTCTAGGCAAGTGCTCTACCTCTGCACCACATCCCCATCCCCTTTTAAAACTTTATTTTGAGACAGGGTCTCACAAAGTAGCTGAGGCTGGTCTTGAACTTGTATCCTCCTATCTCAGCCTCCTGAGTTACTGGGATTACAGGCATGTGCCACCATGTCTGGCTACATTTTGTATTTTGATAGTTATTTTCAGTTGTTTGCTTAACATATTCCAATTTTAAATTTTTATAATATCAAAGAAATTTCAAAAGGTGTTTTTTATAAAACAAATACCATGTAATAGTACCTTCCATTTGTATACTTTTTGTAATTCATTATTTTCTCAAACAATTTTATACAATATCTTACCAGCTATTTATAATATTTTTTAAAAAGACAAAACACAGAAATCCATAAACTAAAAAAAACCTCAACATTCTTCCAATGACTTGGGAAGAGTTGCTCAGATCTATATCAGAAATAGTACTTTTTTATGAAACACTCTGGTATGTAAATCTACCAATGTCTTGGGAGACTGAAATGGTAGACAGTACTGAACCCTATATGTTTTGTTTTTTTCTATGCCTATGTGCTTATGATAAAAAGCTAAATTTATAATTACGCACAGTACGAGATGAACAACAATATCCAATAACAAAATGGAACAATTATACTAGCATACTATAACAAGAGCCATGGGATCATTGTCTGTTTCTCTCAAAATATCCATTTAATGTTTTCCGTCTATGGCTGGCTGAGGGCTCTGAAATCACAGAAAGGAAAACCTCAGGTAAGAGGCAATCACTGTATTTTCCTTAGTCAGCTTTTCCCCAGGTGTATTTTGCAAAAATACTCTCTGTTTATTGTTGTATGCTAATTAACATTCTAAGGAACTTTAAATGCTGCCCTGAACTATCATCCTAGCAGCAATGCTTTTTCTGTACCGGAAGCTTAGTGGGAATAGAATTGAAGTTCAAGAACGGAAACTAAATCCAGCCACTTTCTGGTTTTCTCCTCCATTTGATTAGCAGGTGTACATAATGGCCTATTTCAGTGTTTCTAATTATATCACTTAAAAATCTTAGTTTCTTTTTTTTAATTAAGCCAAACACATTAGTGCAAATGATAGAAACTTGAAGAGTAATGAGTCATGAAGACAGTTGGCATCACTCCATTTTTTTCATAATCTATGGAAAATCCTTACCATATAGTTCAGCAAATCCATTCATTGGCACACGGGATGTGCCAGTGACAAACTGAAGTAATCGTATTCTTTTTTCTGAATCCATCATTAAAACAGCCTAAATGAGATAAAAACTTCATTTAGGGAATAGTACTGGAAAAAAAGGAAAAAAGTTATCCTGAAAAATATGCTATCAGAATTTAGCAAGAGCATTAATAATCACTTATTAAATTTGCAAGTTTTCTTCTTTAAATTTTTGTAGCTAGTTTATAAACTCTTGAAATTTTATATACAAGCCTTCATGTCAACTCTTTAGAATTATAGCCTAATGAAGTAACAAAAACATCCTTTCAGATGTGATTTATGCCTGTATTTATTTACTTAGTCCTAGGGATTGAACCCAGGGGCACTTTACCACTGAGCTCCATCCCCGTCCCTTCCTATTTTATTTTGAGATAGGGTCTTACTAAGTTGCTGAGTCTGGTCTTGAATTCATAATCCTCCTGTCTTAGCCTCCTGAGTGGTTGGGATGTCAGGTATGCACCACTGTGCCTGGCTGTGACTCATAACTTTTTTTTTTATTAAAAAAAAATTTTTTTTTAGTTGTAGATGGACACATGCATTTATTTTATTTATTTATTTTTATGTGGTGCTGAGAATTGAACCCAGTGCCTCCCACATGCTAGACAAGTGCTCTACCACTGATCTACAACCCCAGTCCCGACTCATGAATTTTTAAAAATCATATTAATTGATCTTATTGAATGACCTACAGCAGAGGTCCCCAAGAACACACTACAGGCTATTACAATTCTCTTAAGAGTCCCCACTTTAGTAAAAACTATGCCTATTTCAGCCTGTCATAACCATTTACTACATTCTGAACACCTTCCTTATTTCTAAATATTTATGGCAGCTGGGACCACACCCAGAAGATGTATGTGCATATACAAAATCAAAAGTAATTTTTGCTGGGCTACATGTTTTTCTGCATTATCTATATATATTCCACTAATATACTTAATAAAAAGTTCACATAAATGTGATTTAATCTACCACAAAGTAATATGTGAAAACAGAAGTTTCAAATTACCTTCCAAAACCACTGGATGACTTGATGATTTACATTGTAGCCATTTTTATACTTTGTATGTTCTTTCCAGTCGTTCACATCCACATCTCCCAATCCACACATAAGAAGCTACATAATAAGTAATGTAATAAGAACTGTAAGCAAGAAAAATAATGGGTACAAAACTTCTGCTTCAATATAAAAATAACCTTTCTTACCTCCAGTTCATTTTCATCAAAAATTTTGATGAGATCCTGTGGTATTAGTTCAAAAAATCCCTAGTAGGAAAAAAAATATATTTAAAAACCTGGTTAGCAGGCTCAGTGGACATTTTTATAATTCAGGTTCTGGGTGCTACTGGAGAGATCTCACTTTCACATAAGTTTCTACCACTAAATATTTATTCACTGATATCTCAATATTGACAGGGAAAAATAAGTGCCCATAGTCTATTCTCCTTCATTATTCCTCAAAGTGGCTATTTTAAAACATTCCCTTACTTCTCAAACCTCTTCCTCCTCCACCTCACTCTTTAAAAAAAAAAAAAGTTATTTGTTCGTTTTAGATATACAGGATATCACCTTTTCTTTACAGAAGACAATTTCTATTTGAGAAAGAAAATAGAGGTAATTATGCAGAATGGAACTCCTTCTTCCACTGCATGTCTGTGGCTACCCAGCATGGACATCCATCCTGGCCTGCCCACAGCAGAGCCTGAGAAGGGAATCACCTCCTCCTTCAGGCCAGCCTCCACAGGTACTTCATCTGCTACCGTAGGGAGTTATCTCAAAGCAACTTCCTTCTCTTTATTAGCTCATTCTTTACCCACTTAACTCTGTTCAAGCCGCATCTACTTTAAAAACAAAATAAAACCCCAAACACCTCTTTTTCCTTTTTCTTCTTTCTTTCATAGCCAATTTCCTTTTTCTTTCTTTCTTTTTTTTTTTCATACCAGGGATTGAACTCAGGGGCACTCAACCACTGAGACACATACCCAGCCCAATTTTGTATTTTATTTAGAGACAGGGTCTCACTGAGTTGCTCAGTGCCTCGTTTTGCTGAGGCTGGCTTTGAATTCTCACTCCTCCTGCCTCAGCCTCCAGAGCTGCTGGGATTACAGGCGTGTATCAAGGCTCACAGCCAAGTTCTTGACAGTACATACACTCACTGAATCCAGCTGCTCATCTTCCAACTCTCTCTTCACCCATTGCCATCTGAGGTCTAAACTACTGCTTCCCTAAAACTGTTCTGGAAAAAGTCAAAGTCAGCTTTGTAGCTATAGCTAATAAACATGTGTCATTCCTTATTTTACTTCTCTGCAGTATGATATTGTTAAAACATCTTTGTTCTTTGAAACTTTGCTCTTGATATCTCATGCTGCCCCTCTTTGTCAACTTCCTTTGAAGTCACCTTTTGTACTGGCTGTTCATGAGCAATACTGAAGATGTCTGTTCCCAGGCCTCCAGTGTGGCCACCTACCTTCACTGCTCTTTTTCATTTTGTCTTCTTTAGTCCACAGCTTCATGACACAATGCAAATGATCCCAAAGCCATATCATCACCCCAGATCATCCCTATCTTTAAATATCCATTCCTGGATACCACTGAGATGTGGGGACAATGCTCTTCCAACCCAGAGTCTAAACTCCTGTTTCTCACCTCATTATTACTAGGCAGCACTTTCCCCATTGCTGGGAAGTCTGCTGCTAGGCTTGCCCTCCCTAATTTCACTTGTGGAATGATTTGATTAAAAAGTAAATTGAATCCTGGTGTTTTACTGTTTAACAGCCTTTAATCCCACCTCATCCTTCCCCTCACTGGACTTCAGAGAGAATGCCAAGCTCTATGCTTGACAAACAGGCCCCTGAGGATCTGGTGCTGTCAGCTCCCAAGTCTTATTCCTTCCCTCTTGCTTGCTCAAGCCAGCACACTCCATTGCTGTGTTTTCTCTAATGGGCATACAGCCCAGCCTGCCAGACTCACACATGCTGTTCTGTCTGCAGAAGGGCATTTCTCTTCACCAATTCCTCTAGTCCTTCCCTTCACCTCTCCTTACTCTCTTCTGTGTTCATCTCACACTTTAGATTGAATGGCAGGAACTGTTTTTTGCCTCGCAAAGCACCAGACACACAGTCAGAGTGCAATACTGAATAAATGAAAAAGTACGTGATACATATTTAACAGAAGCTTGTAAGTTAGCTTAAGAAACGAGTGCGCTACAATAGCCTACATGTCCACCAGGTGGGGAAGCTTAAATACCCTATGAATTTATATTATAAATAAAATGTGACCACAATGGGTAGCAATGACATGTAAAGGTCTCCAATAAATATTTGATAAGGGAATAAAGCAAGTCGTAGAACAATATGTCTGATGCAATCCTAGTCAGGAAAAAAAAAAAAAAACCCACATCACACTATCCCTACAGCATTGCAGTTCCTGTGTTCTTAAGGTTACTTAAAGGGGGGAGAGTGGCACTGGGGAAAGAAAGGTGAGGGGCAGTGAGAGGTGTGGAAGGGGACTGTCAATGTTCACTGTTTAGACTTCTTGAATGAGTGAATTTTAATAGCAAACATCTATTCGTGGAATATTAAGAATAGTTGCATAAAGCAAGCCATTTACTTATTTTATTCAGATGCAATGAAGCCCAATATTTGAAACTCATAGATTTTACTTTGTAATTACAGAAGAGCAAACAAAAGAAAATGAGTACCTCTTTAAAAGCAGCCATTTGCTTCTGGATTCGGTTGACGAATCGCCACTGAATTACGAGACTAAAAAGAAAAAAAAGTCCAAACAATATTTTTCTTTTTCACGTGAAGCAAGAAAAGAAGTTTAAGACATATTTATTCCAGTTAGAAACAGAAAATAAGAACTAGTTAAGCCCAAAGCAAATGCTGAATACAAGCAGTTAATACTATACTTTATTTTTATGAGAAAAAGAACATTGAGATTCTGGCTACACAGGAAGAGAAAGAAGACAAGAGATACCTTCTCAGAAGAAAGTTCAAAATTATCTCTAGGAAAATACTATTAAAATACTTACTAAATATATTCCTTTTTGTTCTTATTGGTGACAACAATTTCTGATCCACCACTTTTCAACTCATGTTGATGTGTCTAAAATTAAACATGATACCTTGATATGTTATTTTAGTGAGAAAAATAAAAAGTATAAATATTATAGTTATGCCAGAAACCTGGTATTTTAAATTAAATCCATTCAAAAGCTAAAAGCTAAGAAAACTTAAATATTAGTTCTACTAAAATAAACATGGAATGAGTCAAATGTCAAAGAAAACACAAATTCTTGCTGAGAGACAGCTTTTGTTACTGGAAAATAAATGTAAAAATAGAGCACAGAAATGTGTATATTAATCCCTAAACTTAAGTTACAACATTATATTTCAAAAATTATGTTTCACTTTGAGGAAAATCCACAAACCTGTCCAAACAGTTCTTCATCTATGATAAACCTGAGGTCCAATTCTGTTGGATCATTTTCAAGAATCCATCTTAGTGAGTTGTAATATTCACTGTCCTAGATAGGAAAAATTGCATTTTAAAAAATGTATAAAGACACTTGAACTTGGCAAAAAAAAGTATGCGAAGGGTCTGAATAATTAGGAGAAAGACGAAAGGGATGGACATCTTTTCCATACGTACATACACTCATTATAAAGCGACAGATCAGAGGTTAGTGCAAGAGTAAAAATCCATCAACTAACTGAATGGTTTAGAAATCTATCTCTGTATGAAAATAGTGGTGGTACAGATTTTATTACTCAGTTAAAGGACTAAAGAAAGCAGTTTTCAGAAAAGTCCTCACTTCCATGGATACCCAGGAGCACTAGCGCCTTTCTCATGTGGCCTGTGGGACTGTGTGAAATGTTTATGTTAGCTACGAGGACGTGTTTGTACCTGGCCCAAGTTAAGAGAAATCTCAAACTAAGTATAGAAGTTCAATTAACCCACTCAAATAACTGTATGATCTTAAGATTTATGAAGAGTCATACTGCTTTGCACTGATAATGTGGAATAAAGTATTTAGTAGGAGCTCTTGGAACCCACGTGTGCACAAGTGAATTGAGGTGAAGCAGCAGCAGAGATAACAAGGCTATTGTCAGGAATTTTTTTCCTTGGGTTTCTTTTCTTTGTAGGGGCCTCAGCACGAAGCTTGCCTCTGCACCGCCACTGTTAAAGCACACGGCATTCATCATAAAAGATCAAAATTCAAATATTGATGTGAAAAATACTTACCTGTTGTACAGTGTGACATATTTAGGGGGAAGTATACTGATAATATCTACGGTTTACTTTGCAATGCATACAAAAATGAAGGTGGATTGATAGACATAGTGTGTGTGTGTGTGTGTGTGTGTGTATATACATATATATAAAATAAAGAAAATAAGCCAATTGTGAGTGGCAGATACATACATGTACACCATAACATTCTTTTGACTTTATTATGTTAGAAAATTTTCATAATAAAATGAGGAAGATGTTCATTTGTATTTTGAAACATTAGAATTTATTCATTTCTATAACATTAAAAGCTAATTCTTCAAAATGTTCTGTTGCCTGTTAAATCATCGTTTCTCCATATGAAAAGTGGAAAAGACCTACCACCGACTCCATATCATGAAGTGTTATTGGTTTGTGCAGCATCATCTTGTAAAACGGGCGGATGAAAAAACCTTGTAAGAAATTATATTTAAAATGATTACCAAGTGAAAGAAAACAGATGATTACATTTAAAAAAAAAAGTTTTGTAGTTGATACTAACCATCCAACAACTTGCCATGATAAACTGCCATCCCAGCTACCCGACCAATAAACTTGAAGTAAGAGAGGTGATCTTCATTACACAATCCAGAGTTTGGATTTATCTGTAGGGTATAATTATCCCTGAAAAGACAACAACATTTAAATGCTCCTCTTGATATTTAAGAGGTTTTAATATGACAAATAATTATCAATTTTCTCCTTTTTAGAGTTATTTGCCTCTACTGAACCATAGTTGACCATTGGACTGAATGGTTTTAAAGAGTGATTTCAATCAAAAGGTAGAAATAATGCAAATATTCATTGACAGATGAATGGATAAATAAAATATGATATAAACAAATAATAAAAAAGAATAAAATCATGACGCATGCTGTACTATGGGTGGACCCTGGGGTTATCATGCTATGTAAAATTGGTCATACACAAAAGGACAAATACTGTATGATTCCACTTAGATGAGGGACCTAGAGTAGTTGAATTCCTAGAAAAGAAAGGAATGGTGGTTTGCAGGGGACAGGGAGTCCAGTGTTTAGTGGGCAATGAATTTCGTTTTGGGAAGATGAAAGTTCTGGAGATGGATGCTGGTGATGGTTGCCCAACAAGGTGGATATACTTAAGATGCCGGGGAACTGTACACTGAAAATGACTGAAATGGTAAATTTTATATCATATATACTTCAACACTGTTTAAAAAAGCCATTTTGGAAGCATCAGTTACAATCTTTCTTTTCTGGTGTTGTAACATACATTCCCTTGTATTCATGCAACACTGTTATGTCATTTTCAGAATAGTGGTTTTTCCTCCTTCTGTATATGGGCATTTAAAGATGCTTATGCCAGGCGAGTGGCACACCTCTGTAGTCCTGGCTATTTGGAGGCTTAGGCAAGGGGATTGCTTCAGTCCAGGAATTTAAGGCCACCTGGGCAACAGTGATACCTGTCTCAAAAATTAATAAATAAATGAATAAAAATAAAGGTACTTACGTAGCAGAATATTCAAACAACCCATAATAAGGGTTAAACATTTCCTTTGAGATCAGAAAGAACCATTCTCTGGCAACTCCTCCATAATCTAAACCCTTTTCACCATCAAATTCAATCCAGAGTCGAGCCTTGAGGAAGTCAGCTCTCTTGACACCCATAATTCTCCGGTAAGAGTCCTCAAGAACAGTTGCACGGCGAAGTTTCATTTCAAATTTGTTTGGAATGTCATTCTGAAAAGTCAGGGAAGACTGATGGTTTAAAGCAACTCAACACAATGATGAATTTCTCTCTCAAGAAAGTCATAACATTATGCTTTTCACTCTGTGCCTAAGTCCCCTTTTCTCTCAGCAATGCAGTCAAGGGGAATACAAGTGGCACCTTGTCTTCTATTCCTCTGTGGTATGGAAGGATTCAGGCATTTCCTCTAGTCGCTTACTGATAAAGACTTCTGATATTTATATCTAAAGAAGTTTAGATGGTGATGATAATGCCCACATGGAGGCATTTCATGAACCTTGGTTTCCACATTAAGTTCCAAGAAGACCTTTTTGCAACTGGTAGTCCAGCCATTGCCCACTTCTTATTGCCTGCGGGAACATTCAAGGCTTCCCCTACCTCCATCTTTCTCCTTGTGTCTGTCCTGCTTCACTCATTTACAGATGCTGACATTCTCAGACTACGCCAGACACTGCTCCCTGCATTTTAACAGATCAACTAACTTACTCTTCATAACAACACTATGAAGAAGCTACTACTATTTTTCATTTCATAGACAAAGGAACTGAGGAAATAGAAGGAAACTGAAACTGAGGAAATAGAAAGTCTTTGCTCCTGAACCTCTGCTCTTAATTAATGAACTACATTGCTTCACTAATCTTTGTACATCCTGTGCTTACATGCAAATGTAGATAGTTACACATTGCTTGGGCAGATCTCAATTTTATAAAACTATACTGAGTATTTTATTTTTGAGTGCTTTGTGCAACTTTCAAGTGGAAACCATTAGGAGAAGATATGCTGTCAACATTCTCTCACTTCAAAAGAAGAAAAAGAAAGAGGGTTAGTGGCAAGGAGACAAAATCAATTTACTCTCAGTAATACTTAGGGAAAATAGAAAGCCCTAGAGAAACATATTAATATAAGCAGTTTATATAAGCAATGTAAGCATAATATAAGTAGTTTCCTCTACTGTTTGTGTAATTTAAATAACATCAAGATTGGAGAAGAGCAAGTTTAGACTGGCCACTAGGCAGTTTGGTGTAGGTAAGTCACTGACTTGCTCTGGGACAGGTCCCATGCTGGGTGGCACCACTGTGGGGCCCGAGATGGGAGGTATAGATAATAAAAACACGGCATAGGATGTGGTTGCTTCCTCAAGGAGTTTGCAACCTGGTGTGCAGGTGAGAAACAAGTGTTAATGCTACTAATTCTGAAACTTAAAACAGTAGAGCAATTGCTTCTAAGTAATGTTCTGTGGGAGCATAAAAGATTGAGCTATTAATTATAAATGAAGCAGTTGAGGAATTTTTGAGAGGAAGTCTTTGGAGGAGAGTAAGGGAGGGAAGAACTAAGGAAGAGCAGAAAGTAAGGATCTGATACATCTCATAGCCAGGGGACATGGGAGAAGGAGGAGAAGAAAAAGGAAGGGAAGGAAAAGCAGGGATTACAGTAAAAGAAGAAGGTGGACAAGTGTGAATGCCAGACTAGGAAGAGGATTTCTGAGCAGAGGAGCCTCCTGATCATAAGTTCTTCAGATGCTGATGGGGTTGGGTATAAAAGGAGTGGTTTTAAGAGGAGACAAGAGGAACATTGGTCAGTTAAGACCCCTGAAATAGTCCATGTGAGAGAAGACAAAGAGATGTCTGAGGGAGAGATGGTACTGGAAGAAGAGTGGGCCACAGAATTGGTGTGTAAACTGAGTAGTGACCTAGGGCCTCAAGTCAGGCCCTCTGTTCAAATCCTGACCTTATCATTTGGAGTCTGACTTTAGAAAAATTATGAGCTTTTCCTAAAGCTGAATTGCTTCATCTGTGAGGTAGGGAAAATAATATCTACCTCAGAGAGGTATTTCAATCAATGGCATAATGCTTTTAAAGTGCTTACATGTTATGTGGTAACTGGTGAGCATAACTATTAGTCATCATTACTCCTTCTAATGAGAAGTTGAGAATAAAGAAAGGAAAATGTTAAAGATGGCTCAAGGCTTTCAAACATTGGTCATTAATATTTAAAAAAATTTTTGTCTTATTTTTATTTTTGTTAATCTGAAGATTCAGATTCTTAGTCTTCTCCCTGTGGCCTTGAATCTCCTGGAATGACTCCAGGTCTCTTAACTTTCCTTTAATATGCTTACCTCTTTCAACACCATTGTTGGATTCTGGGTAATTTCTATATAAAACTTCTAATCACCAATATATGTTTTGCTGGTCAAGAACATGGACTCTGGAGCCAGACCATGAGGTCTGAATCTGGCTTTTCTACTTAATAAATGTGAGACTTGATCACATTGCCTAATCTCTCTGTGCCTCAGTCTCCTCACCTATAAAATGTGACAACAGTCCCTTCTTTACAGAATTACTGAAGAGATTAAATGAATAATACATGAAATCTGCTAAGAAGAATGCCTGATATGTCATGAAAGATCAACATATAATCCTGTTTTCTTTATGGCTTCTGTATTCTGGGGCCTGTTAACAAAGGCTTTGTCCCTTATCTCTGTACCTAGAAGACATTAACAGGTATTCTAATATGTTGACAAATGTTCAATGTGGCAAATGGAGAAGCTTGTATGTCTACTCCACCTGTATATTCTCATTAAGAATAAAAATAATTCCCAGAAAAATACATTAATAAAACTTTAAAATCCCAAAGCCCAGAAGCAGGTAACAAATTTCCAGAGTAATTTAGACACAAAGTCATGCCTGAAGAAGAGTTTAAAATGTTGTTTATATTTAAGGATTTTATTAAGGCCTAAAAAAACCTATTGTATTTCATTTCTGCTAAAATTTTGGATGAAAAATTTGGTGGCAGATCCACCATCTTGAATTTCTGAAAAAGCACTCTTCCAGCTAAGAACTCCAGACAGTGTAACCCGACATAGCCACCTAGTGGCAGTGTTCCTAAACTGCAGGGAAAGGGGGAAATGAGAGCTAATTAAATTAGGAAAGCATTAAAAATGATCAACACCAGCAGAAATGAATGGAAGGGCAGATGATGAGTCTAGTACTAAACATACTGAATTGGTGGAGATGGAATAAAGTGTAATGAATATATTGATAAACATAAGGAGATGAGCAACAGGAGCACAGTTTCATTTCGCTGTATTTTAAAATGATACAGAGATATCAATGGAAAACAACAAAGTAGTAAAAGAATCCAGAGTTCTCCAACACGAAGACAAGGCAAGAGTATGATTTCCTGACCTACTCTTACTCAGATTCTACAAAGACCAAGCCCCTAAAACTGCACAGGAAGCACCAGGTTTAATTCTATTTTTCTGTATTATAAAATATCTTGAAAAATAGACATTAAAAAATTATGGTCCCTAATGATTTACAACAGTTAACTGAAAAAATAAACACCTTTTCTCTCTCAGAAACAATTCATTCAAAGCTATTTCAAATACAGAACAAACTATTACTTTCAAAAATGTATTTCCCATTATTTTCAGTCTACATAATGATCATTCCCAAGTATTTATTAGAAATATTACTAACCTGCTTCTTTAACTTTCTTCGGAAGAACTCATACTTTCTTTTGTAATCCCTGGAGTAGGGCACTGCCTTTAATTGAAATTTTTGGAAAAATAAAGAAGGTTTAGGTCGTTTTTATTCTAGAACAACTTTATAAGTTTCCCCTCTGGGTATTTATGAACATAAGTTAAAGGCATTAAAAAAAGAATATCTGGAAATGAAGGTTTCATTTAAAGAAAAAAAATACAAAACTTAAAAAAAATCTTAATTTCTCTGTTTAAGATAAAATTGTATTTAGCAATTCCTATGGCTGCAATTTTCATCATGCAATATCCTTGAAATACAACATGCCAGAAACAGAAAATTTCTTCCAAGTAGAGAAATATTAGAAACAAAAATTTCCATTTCTAAAAAGACTTTCAAAATGATTTCTCAATTGAAGGAACAATTTGAAAAATGTACCTTTCCCTTAAACTCCCAGTACTTGCCTTTTTTATCCATTATTTAAAAAGATTATATGCTGAGATACTAAACAGTAACCGAAAAAAATCCCAAATATTCAATATTACTTATTTTTGTCAACTGGAAAACAAAATCTGAATAAAAAATGGAAAAATAGAAAAAGTAGCTACATGTAAGAGAGGATAATGATTTGTGTGTCCATTAACCTGATTTGATACAGTTATAATTGTATTATGGTAATATTTATTATTTATTTATTTATTTTTGTGGTAATGGGAATTATACTCAGAGGCACTCTACCACTAAGCTGCATCCCAGTCCCTTCATATTTTATTTTGAGACAGTGTCTCACTAAGTTGCCCAGGCTGGTCTTGATCTTCCAATCCTCCTGCCTCAGCCTCCTGAGTAGTTGGGATTCTAGCATGCACCACCATACCTGGCATATTATGGTAATATTCATGCTTAAATATAAGTCTTTATATAGTGGGTATTTATAGTGACTTTCACAAAAAAGGTCAAGATATGGCCCTGGCATTAATACGGTGCTGCTACCTCCTTATCCTGGCACACTCTCGGCTCTTCTCTGAGGGCTGACTATGAACACTTTTTTTTCAGACAATGATAAGTACCAGCATAAGCTCAGCAGTCCACTGCTGGAGCTTTCTGTCTGGCTCCTGAGTCTCCCAAGGCTGTTTGTGCAGGGTAAGGATAATGACTTTATACTCTTTTCAAATAATTAAGACTGGGAGTAGGGGCAGAAGGAGAGGGGAGGATGGAAAATGTGCTCTCCTCTCAGTCCCGGTAGGGCTATGCCCTTGGCCATTCATTTGGCCTTGCAGAAACAGGTGAGAGGACAACCCCATCAGAGCCTGCTGATATGGCAGACTTACTGGTCCAGTTATTGCTACATTCTGCAACCGAGGATCTTCCCATTGTGTTCTTTTTATATCTGAAAGGAAGGAAAAAAGATGACTTCTTTCTCATGTACAAAACTCAGGATTAACAAAAAATAATGTAGTGATAAATCATATGGCACATACTATGATTTATGTAGAAGACTCTTCCATCTGTGTGAGTTCTCTCTTCCCATCCTGGCTATAATTAAAAACATGTTTCAATTATTTTAAGACAGGATTTTAGATGTATGGATCAAAAAATAGTACTGCATATATGGTTAATTTAAAAAAAAATTTTATTGGCTCTTTTTAATTATACATGACAGTAGAACCCATTTTGATATAATTATGCAGCAGGGAATATATCTTTTTTTCCACAATGTAGATTCACACGATTCATATAATCTTACATATACATAGGGTAATACTGTCCATAACAGTCTACTCCCTTTCCTTCCCCCACCCTCTCCCATCCCATTTTCCTCAATGCCATCCATATATATGGTTAATTTAATTTGCACATTTTACTCAGTATAAGGCATCAATAGTTTAATAATAATAATGTTAATTATAGTTGCTAAAGAACTATATTAAAAAATATAAAATATTTGAGATAGTCAAATAGATTGGCAGCAGTTCTATGTACTTACAGGTAAAGGCCCTAGATCACTGGAAGTGTCAAGTGATGTCTTTCCTCTCAGATGAGCTGGAATTTTTAATCTTGGATCTTCCTTTTGAGTCATTAAATAAATAAAACAACATACACACAAATTTTAAAATAATGAAAGTCAGTATGATATAAAGTTTTCTAATGTCAATGGATATTTAAAAGGTTGTTTTTTAAAAATTCATTTATACTTCATGTTCTTAATTGGTGACAATAGTTCCTCCTTCTAAAATCTACCACTCTCAGGCTACATTCTTAAAAGAAATGGTAAAGATCAGTTCTCAGAGAGGGTTCTGGACTAACTGGTCATCTCTTTTACATAAACCATCCTGAGTATTTTAATATACTCTTTACTGTGTCACTACATAGAGCTTTTCTCTGCAAAGTAAGTGGTGAAATATTGGGACATTAAATTGTATCATGGTATTCCTAAGCCTCTGAACATGCCTTCTGGCAACTATCTATTCAAGAACTGATTTATTAATACTTTTGAAAGATAGGAAGCATAAAAAATAATTAAAGTCAATTCAGGTATGCAGGGTACATGCCTGTAATTTCTGTGACTTGAGAGGCTAAGGCAGGAGGATCACAAGTTTAAGGCCAGCCTTGGCAACTGAACAAGATTTCTCAGAATAAAAAAGAAAAAAGTGGGGATGAGGCTCACTGGTAAAGGGCCACTGGGTTCAAGCTCCCGTACCAAAAAAAAAAAAAAGAATTTAACATATTTTTCAATGAATACTAGGAAAGGCAGGTTTTTCTAATACACATTTAAAGATTAGAAAGAACTATACGTAAGAGATTAGTATTATTATAACAACTGAAGAGTCCTAACATTACCCAGGTGGTGGTTTTGGTGTTGTGGTCAATAAAGAAAGGCCTCCCATTTGGTGCGTGCCGGACTTCCCAGCCTCTAGGGAGGAATCCTTGCTCAATTTCAGATGGCTGGGTCACTTGCTGTGCTGAATCACTCAAGGAGAGCTGTGCGTGAGGGCCTGCAGAAGGACTCAGGCTGGATGGCAGCTGACTGGTCTCCACTGTGGCCTAGCACATTAATGAAGACATATGATAAAATTTTATCAAGAACTCACAAATAGCTTACCTACAAATAGAATGACTGAGAAGACAGCTTACCTGCAAATAGAACCCACACTTGTAAATAGGCTCCAAACCTCTGAGACTCACTTTTAAATGTAGTTATGGCACATTATTAATTTAAACCCAATATTTTAATAATTTTTCTCAATTTTTAAAATAAAGTGTTTTGTCAAACTTTGTTTTTAATGACATAATTTCTCAGTTAATTCTTAAGTGGTAAGAAGGTAGTTAACAGTCAGTCTGTTGTGGGTGCATTTGACAGGGAAAATCTATGTCCACAGGCCTGGTGCTCAGCTCCACGGGGAGCTACAGAGCCTACTGGCTTTGATCCCCAACAAACAGAAAAGGGAGGACCCTGTACATAGATGTGAGTTCAAATGTTGGGTAGATAAAATAAATGACAACTATAGAAATAACAACTGAAATGCAATATATTCACATGATAGATTATTTGTCAATAGTTAAAAGAAATATACCATTTATAATAACATGGATAGAGCTTTAAATAATGTTGGGCAAGAGAAGATTTAGACTTACACAGCATAACATCTTGCAAAATTTGAAATACAGGAACATAAATAATATTTTACATTGTTTAGCTCTCTGTGTGTACATATAACAGGCTGGAAGAATATACAACCAACAAAGCATGGTAATTCCCTCTGGAGATTGGGATCAACAGCTTGGCTAAAAGGAGTTTAGCTTTATCTGTAAGCCTTTATGTTCAAAAACAAAACCTCTACAGATGAATGTGGTAACTTGTTAATTAATGGTGGTAAATTCTGTGTGTTAAGACTAAGGGTCTATGCTATATTATTATCTGCATTTTTTAGTATTAAGAAATTTCTCAACGAAAGTGTTAAGATAGGGCTGGGGTTGTGGCTCAGTGGTAGAGAGCTTGCCTTGCATGTGTGAGGTACAGGGTTCAATCCTCAGCACCACATAAATAAATAAAATAAAGGTATTGTGTCCATCTACAACTAAAAAAAATTTTTTTTAAAAAATGTTAAAGTATTTTACTAAACACTTTCAAGGAAGTATTACAAAAGGCATTGCCTATTGCCAATGATGAATTTTCATCATTTCTTTAACAGATTCCAATCACCAAGATTATCTTTCAGCAAAATAATAATCTTAATCATTCAAATACAAAACCATCCAAAGGACCAGATCATTTATACTGTCCTCTTAGTCCCATTTGAACTTGCTTTGCATAATAGTAAGAGGAAATTCATGAATATTAGAGAACCACAGGAAAGAGTAGATACTTAGCATCAGTGTCAGAAACAAGATGCTAGAAGTGCTCAGTATATACTACAAAATGATGTGATCACTTATATAAGAATGTAAAGGTTCAAATCCTATAAGAAAATAAGTGAATAGATGGGCTGCAGGGCACCTGTGCAGAGGGCTTCGTCCAGGTGGTGGTTCTGGAATTGTGATCCACGTAATATGATCTTCCTCTTTCATCCTGCTTTTCTTCCCAACCTGGTGGTAATCCAGATGAAGTAGGCAAGAGCTGAAGTGCAGAACAACAAATACAAGGATAAAGGCTAATGAGAAAGACCCCACTTTTTAAAAAAAAAAATAGTTACAGATGGACACAATACCTTTGTTTTATTTATTTATTTTTATGTGGTGCTGAGGATCAAACCTAGTGCCTCACGCGTGCTAGGCAAGTGCTCTACCACTGAGCCATGACCCCAGCCCTGAGAAAGACCCCTTTAGGCCTACGTCCTTTCTCTGGTAGCTCTCTAAAACGAACTATTTTGAACTAAAACCATTTATTATAACAGAAAATTGGCAAATAATACATTTTTAATTTAGAAGATGAACCTTATTTTAAATAATATTTGAAAATACACAAAATAAAGTATACAGCATTTCATTTTGGGGGAAAAACCCCCAAATAGACAATAATGATGAGAGTGGAAAAACTCTAATAAAACGTATCAATACTAACAACCACACACTAAGTGCTTCAATGTAGACCATGTCATTTAACCCAAACACAACCCCCTCTCCCATGGGTGCTGGGGATCTAACATGCTAAGTGAATGCTCTACCACTGAGCCACACCCCCAGCCCCAACACACAACTCTTAATGAGATAATGGCTAATACTGGCCCATTTTGATGATGAGTAACCTGAAGCTTAAAAACCTCAAGTGTTTTGCTGAGATACATTGCTTGTAAGAAATGGAGATCAGATTTGAACCTAGGTAGTTTAACTATGGAAATCACATTTAGGTGCCGAGTGAAAAGATACCCTCCTTGTTTCTCTCAAGGGCTAGGAGAGGCTATTTATTATAGTTTGTTACAAATGAACACAGAGAAGTCAGGTTATTTCCAGGTTTACTATAAATAGTTCTAGGTCTGGCCTTCCTTTTGTCATTTTGAACCAGATTAACTCTTTGAGGCCTGGTTTGGCTCCTGAAAGCACCTTAGAATGTAAATGTCATCCCCATCGGTCTTCACTAGATAAGGCAGTTTCCCAGACACACAGGAACTCCAGTTACTCTGCTGACAGTTAATGATGAACTGTAAGGCTGCAAAGTTATGGAAGCTTCAGTTTAACAAATGTCCATCAGCGGGTGAGTAGATAAGTGAAGTAGGTCTAGCTATACAATGAAATAACCATGAACTACTGAGACACGCAGTAAGTTTGAAAAATGTCATGTCAAGTGAAAAAGGTCAAACACACAAGACAACATAATAAAACTACATACTGTATGATTTCTTTTATATGAAATTTCTAGAAAAGGCAAAAACTGTAGCAAGAGAGAGCAGAAGAGTGGTGACTCAGGGCTGAGAGTAGGCCCAAGGATGGAGGTAGCTTCATGGAGTTATGGAAGGGTTCCTAAACTTGTGTATGGTGAAGTTTGCATGATGGTATGAATTTATAAGACCTCATTTAGGTACACACTTAGAAGTGGGTGGATTTGATGGCGTATAAATTATACCTTAAGAAGGGCTCAGTTGGTAGAGCATTTGCCTAGCATGAGCATGGTCCTGGGTTTGATTCCCAGCACTGCCAAAAAATAAAAAACAAAAAAGCAAAACAAACACAAGCTGTAACAGCTCTTCAGATACATAAATAATTTCAAGATTCCCTTATTCATCTGTCTACTTGTTTCTTGGGTAAATACCTGTCATAATAAATTCAATATTTTCACTGTATGGAGGACAAGGCATATGGGAGAAATACCGTGGATAAGCAGGCTCTGGTCTAGTGGGGTAGGTAGACAGGTGACCACAAAGGGTGAAGCTGGTGAGGGGAGTCTCTCGGGGGCATCCACCCCCCTTTGTGGGTGGTATTGAGCAGGCCAGTGCCCCCCACTTCCTCAGCACAGGATCTGTGGTCCTCTCTTCACACAGCATCATTTTTTAGATGAACCACTCTTGAAGGTTGAGAATTTGGGGGTCCCTGCACTATTCTAATATAATTTTCACAAAAGCAAAACCCCAACTTTTCAAAATTGATATATTGGCTGCCACCGAAAATTACAAATGGTTGGCAGGAAAAAGTGAGAAGGTCACTCCAAGGGGAGAAATGAAATGTGCACAGTTAGGAGAGGGAGAGAACCAGGACTTGGAAGAAAGCACAGATGGCAGTGGAGGTCGCAGGAGTGTTCGCAGGTGGACAAGGAAAAGGGGAGGCTGAAGAGGCTGGGAGTCCAGGAGTTTTAATTTGGTTTAAAAAACAAGTCGGGGGGTATAGAAGGGAGAGAGTCTCATACTCAGTATGAGACTTGAGTCAGGAAGAATATGGAGACAGGGAGACCAACAGGGAATTAATAGTTCTTAAGGTCGAAAGTACAGTAGAGGCAGGGCTGGGAGTACCTCTGAGGAGGAGGCAGAAGGCCTCCACAGAATGGTGGACTGAGGCTGAAGGGGACTGATCCAACTCCAACCTGAGCCTAATGACGCTAGTGCACACCTGACTGAGTGACAGATTCCCGACTTGATGCTTCATGCACTGGGCAGAAATGGTTGCTAGATATCATGGATGTACAAAGCTGGATGCCTGTGCCACGTGCAGAGCAGACGTAACTGGACACCAGAATCCCGAATTGTGTGTGCATGCAGCAGGCCACCTATCTATCACCAGCACAGGACTCCAACTGACAGGCCAGCTCCCAAGAGTAGTCACAAGCGTGAAGACTCTGCTATGTAAATATGAGACAGCTCTTGGGTTGTCTTTAAAGGTCCTACCCTGTGTCCCCTCTCCCAAACCTCATTCCCTAGAGCCCATGCTGTACTAGTTCCCTGCTAGACAGTTAAACATTCACTCTCAGTGTTCCAATAAAAAAAAGGTGCTGAGTTTTATACTTTTATTGATGACTGAGAAGATAAAACTCACCACAGGAAGTGTAGGCTGTTCCTCAAAAATATAGGCTTGTAAGCTGCCTCTTCTGCTGGAATGATTCTTGTAAAAAAAAAAAAAAGATAATATCTTTAGGTTTGTCTTTCATGGCAGATAGGATAGGGAGGGTGAGCAAGACAGGGCAGAGAAAAGAACACTGGCGAAAATGTGGCTGTTGAGATGAGGGTGCAGGTCAACGTCTCCCCTTCCTATCTCCCTCTTCTCCCCCAGGGTGGCATACCCTCCTAGGAACCTGCTCTTGAATGTCTGACCCTTCAGCACGTCTACAACTGGACTTGGATTTTCCCCTCCATGCCCACTCCAGCCTGTTCCTTCTCTTAGAATCCTTATTCTGGGTGGCAGTCCCTATATCCTATTCAGTCTCTTTCTCATTAGCTCTCAAATACATTCTCCACATCACTGCGAAAGACAAACGTGGTCCCTGACATCTAAGAGCTGGTCTGCTTCTCACAGGCAGGATCATAACAGAGTTTAGGCGACTCTGTAATTGTGTTTGAATGTAGACAAAATGTGAACGTTGTCCAAGTCACAAAACACCCAAGATCTCCCTATCCTGGCCAAAGTGAGTGACGGCTCTTCTTTGCCAATCACTGCTTTAGCCTCACTACAGATAAGATGTGGAATGCACAGTCATAGAATCCCCCCTGCTTCCTGGTGGCATCCAAAGGAGAGCAAAGTCCTGCTTCTCAAAACCCTCCTCAAAAATCACCTAACATGAGCAGGAATCCTTTAACTCTTTCCAACGTCCTCTTACGAAGACACAGATGGAGTGTGTTCTTCCTTGCTGAGATAAATAGTAAACCCAATGTGTTCAAATAAAGTGTGTTCCTGGTGGTTTTGGGAGGAGGGTACTGATATAATGGACATTAAGACTCCAGTGACCATCTGGATTGCCCATGACTTTGCTCCACACTATTAGTGGGCATATTTGAAAAACAAATATGCTGTGAAGTCCCAAGTCCCCTAAAACATTATTAAAAAACTTTTTTAGTTGGTGGACATTTGTTTATTTTATTCATTTATATGTGATGCTGAGAATTGAACCCAGTGCCTCACACATATTAGGTGAGTACTCTACCACTGAGCCACAACCCCAGTCCCTCCCCTAAAACATTATTACATGCCACTTCAGACAAAATTTTATATAAAAATTGTTGAATGGAATAATATTTATAATATAAAATCCTGAGGCCATAACAGAAACTAAGAGCATCTTACTGAGCAGGACGCTGGATGGCTGGTGGCTGAATTTGCACAAATAGTGAGTCTGGCATTCAATCCTTCTGCAAGTTGAGTCTGAACATCCAAGTTGCTTGCTAGTGGAGATGCTGGGAAGGCCTGACTGCTGTATGTGGCGGCTTCATCTTCTCTTATAATTTCCCAGTTCTAAAATGAACAGAATCAGCTTGAGCCACATGTACTTTAATCTACTGCTATGACAGGTGAATGTCGGTGAAAACAAGAAAACTATACCTCAGAAGACTCCCGGTTGTCAACACTTTCTGTTTCCTCGGATATCTGCCTCCTGGTGGTGAAGGCACGCTGTGCTTGCAGGTGAATGTTACCATTCTCAGCATCTGTGAGGTCGTCCCTGTATTGGAAGTAGAAAAAGCCATCACTACTGTCTTAAGATAATTAAAATAACAGCCAAAGATCCTGTGATCATTTATACACTTATGTTAAATCAGAATTTACTGGTTTTAGCCAAAGGCTATTTCAACATGTATAAATTAAATTGTGGGCACACTGGCACCTTCAGAGTACCTTACAGAGTTAAAAGTTGTTGTGAAAATGTGTAATGATTGAAATTTTAGTTTTTTACTCTGTCTAGGAGAATGTCGGACACATAGGTACTCAAACATATTTGCTGAATGAATATCAGAATTTTATAATTTCACAATGTTATTATTTCCCCATGTTATCACATGAGTAAAATCTAAAGTAACTCTATAGTTACATCTACATCCTCATGAATTGAACACTTCATTTAATAAAATTGGTCTTAAGGAACAGAGTTCCCCATGCACAAAAGCAGAGGGCAGAATGAAAGACAATGAAAGGACTTTATAATTCAAAGCTTAATAAACTAGGGATTAAATAGTATCTATTTTTTATCATCTAAAGACATGGGCCCAGTCTGAAAAAGGACAATGGTAAAGGCTTACCTGAGTTTAGTAAAGGCATAATAAATCTTAGTCATTTACATTATCCAGTTATTTGCATTTAATATAACCAGACTATTTGATCAAGAATTTTGTGTCAGGTGCAGTGGCACATGTCTATGAACCCCAGCTACTCAGGAGGGTGAGGCAGGAGGATCAGGAGTTTGAGGACAGCCTGTGAAACTTCGTGAAACCTTGTTTCAAAATAAAAATAAAAAGACCCAGGGGTGTAGCTCAGCAGTAGAGCTCCCCTGATTTAGATCCCCAGTACCAAGGAAAAAAAAAAGAAAAACAAATGTGTTCAAATATTTAGTAAAAAAATTAGTATCAATTTATTTAATGCCATATAAGCCCGGGACAGTGAAAAGACAAGTTTTTTTTTCACTATTTTTTATTGGTTCCTTATAATTATATATAACATTAGTATTCATTTTGACATACAAGCATGGAATATAATTTGCTCCAATTCAGTTCCCAGTATTATCCTGACCCTACCCCTTCTCGCTTTCCCTGTTCCCTTTTCTCTACTCTGCTGATCTATTTATTTATATTTTTAAAAACATTAGTGTCTCAGGGATATACATAATGCTGTTTCACTGTAGTATATTCATATACGTACATAGGAAAGTTAGTTCAGGTTCATTCCACTGTTTTTCTCTTATCCCATCATCCTTCCTCCTTCCTCCCAAATCCTCTTCCTCTACTCCCCTGATCTTTCCTTTTATTATTTTTTAAAATATTTTTAGTTGTAAATGGACACAATGCCTTTATTTTATTTATTTATTTATGTGGTGCTGAGAATCAAACCCAGTGCCTCACACATGCTAGGCAAGTGCTCTATCACTGAGCTACAACCCCAGCCTTGATCTTTCTTTTTTTGATGGAATTCCTGTTCCCCTCTGCCCCCACCATCCCCCACTTATTTTAGACTAGTTTTTGCATATGAGAGAAAACATTTGACCTTTGACTTTTTCGGCCTGGCTTATTTCACTTCGCATTAGAGTCTCCAGTTCTATCCATTTACCAGCAAATGACATAATTTCATTCTTCTTTATGACTGAGTAAAAACTCCATTGTGTATATACACCAAATTTTCTTTATCCATTCATCCACTGAAGGGCACCTAGGTTGGTTCCATAGTCTGGCTATTGTGAATTGTGTCACTATAAACATTGATGTAGCTGTGTCACTCTAGTATGCTGATTTTAGATCTTTTGGATATTTACCAAGGAGTGGGATAGCTGGGTATATGGTGGTTCCATTTCTAGTTTTTTGAGGAATCTCCATCCTGCCTTCCAGAGTGGTTGCAGTAATTTTGCACTCGCACCAACAATGTGTAAGTGTGCCTTTTTTCCCACCTTCTTGCCAACACTTATTATTTGTATTCTTGATAACTGCCATTCTGACTAGAGTGGGATGAAGTCTTAATGTGGTTGTGATTTGCATTTCCCTAACTGCTAGAGATGTTGAAAATCTTTTTTCATATATTTATTGGCCATTTATATTTCTTCGTTTGAGAAGTGACTGTTCAGTTCTTTCACCCATTTATTAATTGGGTTATTTGTTTTTTTGGTGTTAAATTTTTTGAATTCTTTATATATTCTAGATATTAATGCCCTGAGGAGCGGGTGGCAAAGACCTTATCCCATTCTGCAGGCTCTCTCTTCACACTCTTTTTCCTTTGCTGTGTAGAAGCTATTTAATTTGATGCCATTCCACTTATTGATTTTTAGGTTTATTTCTTGAGCTTTAGGGATCTTGTTAAGTAAGTTGCTTCCTGTGCCAATATGTTGAAAGTGTTAGGAGTGTTAGGCCTACATTTTGTTCTAGCAGTTGAAGAGTTTCTGGTCTAATTTCTAGATCTTCTTTTTTTTTTTTTGGTACTGGGGATTGAACCCAGGGGCACTCTATCACTGAGCCACATACCCAGCCCTATTTTGTATTTTATTTAGAGACAGGGTCTCACTGAGTTGCTTAGGGCCTCGCTAAGTTGCTGAGGCTGGCTTTGAACTCGTGATCCTCCTGCCTCAGCCTCCCAAGTGCTGGGATTACAGGTGTGCGCCACCACGCCCGGCTCATTTCTAGATCTTTAATCCACTTGGAGCTGACTTTTGTGCAGGGTAAGAGAGAGGGGTACAGCTTCATTCTTCTACATAAAAACATTCAGTTTTCCCAGCACCATTTGTTAAAAAGACTATCCTCTATCCAATGTATGTTTTTGGCACCTCCTTCTTCTAGTATCAGACAACTGTATTCATGTGTTGTCTCTGTGTCTTCTATTCCGTAGGTCTTCAGGCATGTTTTGGTGCCAGCAGCATGATGTTTTTGTTACTACAGCTCTGTATTATAACTTCAGGTCTAGTATTATAATGCCTCCAGCATCACTCTTTGTTGTTGTTTTGTTTTTATTTTTCATTTGTAGATCAACACAATGCCTTTTTTAATTTTTATGTGGTACTGAAGATGGAACCCAGCCCCACACGTGCTAGGAAAGTGCTCTACCACTGAGCCAAATGAATTTTAGTACTGCTTTTTATAGTTCTGTGAAGAACATCATTAGTATTTTGATAGGGATTGCTGAATCTGTACATTGCTTCTGGCAGTATGGCCATTTTAACAATATAATTCTGCTTATCTAAGAACATGGGAGGTCTTTCATCTCTTAAGATCTTCTTCAATTTCTTTAGTGTATAGTTTTCATTGTAGAGGTCCTTCACATCCTTTGTTAGATTAATTACCATTTTTTTTTAGGTTATTGTGAATGAGATAGTTTTCCTTATTTCTTTTTCAACAGGTTCATTACTGGAGTATAGGAGTGCAACTGATTTATGTATCTTGTATCCTGCTACTTTACTAAATTTGTTTATCAGCCCGAGAAGTCTTCTGGTGAAGCTTTTTGGATCTTCTAAATATAAGATGTCATCAGCAAACAGGGATAGTTTGACCTCGTCTTTTCCTATTTGTATTCCTTTCATTTCCTTTGAGAAGATGTTATTTTAAAAAACATATTATTGAAAAATTGACACATAATAATTGTATACACTGTATTCTGCTGGTGCCATGTGATTTTTTGATAAATGTATACATTGTGTAATAATCAAATCATAGAATTTAGCATATTCATCACCTCATATATTTATCATTCTTTGTGATGAGAACGTTCAAAATCTCTTCTGGCTTATTTGAAATATTCTATACCACACTGTTCATCCCAGTCATCCTATTGTGCAAAAGAACATCCAAACTCATTCTTTCTTTTTTTTTGGTACTGGGAATTGAACCCAGGGGCACTCGGCTACTGAGCCACACCCCCAGTCCTATTTTGTATTTTATTTAGAGACAGGGTCTCACTGAGTTGCTTAGGGCCTCGCTAAGTTACTGAGGCTGGCTTTGAACTCGTGATCCTCCTGGCTCAGCCTCCCAAGTCCCTTGGATTACAGGCATGTGCCACCGCACCCGGCTCATTCTTTCTATCTTAATGGTACTTTGTACTTGTTAACCATTCTCTCCGTAACCCCCTCAGCTTCTAGAAGATCAGTTCTTATTGTACTGTAGCTGATAAAAACATAAATCTGACAGATGGCTCTAAGGGAATGTTTCATATTTCTTTCCCTAAATATTGGATTTTTGCTAGCTGAAACAACATCAGCCACAGTGAAATACAATCTGCTCAAGTTGGGCTTGCCGTAATACTTAGGTATGCAATACGGTAATTTTGCAGAATTTTATAGTATCTTTGGGGTTTTGCAATCTGTACATCATTTCACAGATATTGATACCTCTGTGTCATGAATAACTTGGATCGGTGATTTACTTTGGAAGGATATGAGAACAGAAAATATCTATAAAAGTGCTTGGGATATATCAGATGCAAAATATGACAACCAAAAATTAGGAGGTTCATGGACAAATAAAAATTTTAAGTATGTGTCAAACAGTAAAAGACTAATGAAAGCCAAATAAGACTGTATGCAAAGAGAAGTGTAAGGGGATTTGGTAATAAATATTAATGTTGAGAGAATTTGGAAATGTATACATGGTCTGATGATAAATGAAAAATGTCACTGAGGAGACATGCATGAGGATATGTCAAAGGTCATTCTCTCCTTGGTCTGTGCTCACTGGAAGATGTGTACACACTGACCAGATTGGAAGATAAAACCAATATCAAGACCTTAATTATTGGGTTCTTTATATTGTATAGAGCACTGATATTTTTTAAAAAGGGTACTGAAGAAAATAACATTTTAATAACCACAAAATATTTCCAAGACATTTTAAATCAGTCTCAAAAGATCCTTTGTTGCTACATCATAATTAATGATTTATTACAATTAAAGCAATTGAAATGGCAGTATTTATGATTTAAATAATTCTAAATATTATAAAATCTTTTTAAAAAAATAGCTGAGAAAGCATCTTTAAATCCTGGGCCATAAAAATGCTAGTCTTTTTCCAGTTTATGGATCCCTACACCACTACAGATCCATTCAAGACATAACTTCAAAAGGAAAGTGGTTAAAATGTATCCAGATTACACATGTGAAAGCCATCTGCACATACTGAGGGGTTGGTCTTTTCCACTGTGTTCTTCTAGATTCATGGTTTACATAGTAGGTCCTTCCAAGGACATCCTGCCTCTCTTCCCATCCTGGAGGTAGAGGAGAAGGTTCCTGTTGCTGCTGCAAATGGGAAGCAGCATCTGGTTGGTCCAAAACAACCCAGCCAGGCTGAAAAACAGAGTGGAAACAATTAGGTGTCTGCTCAAGTTTTCTAATTTCATCAATTATATGTAAAGGAAATTTGAAGAGATTTAGTGTGTTCAATTTCAGAAATTATGCATAAATGGAATTAGCACATCCTCAAATTTTAAGACCATAATATGAATATTTTATAATGAAGACTTTCTTTGCAAAATAACCGTTTTGTTTGAAGATGTCAAAAAAATTTTCAAAAAAGTTTAAAAACATATCTAATAGAAGAAAAGGACAAGAAACATACCCCTTTTAAGTAAATAAACATTGATGTAAAGTTGGAAAGCACTGAGAAACTGAGAGGCATAGTTTGAACTAGTGCAGTCTTAGGCTACTCTCTGCATCTTAAGCTACTGAATGCAGGTCAGGAGTGCATTGCTGGTCATGTCTCTCCCACAGGGAAAGCACCCTGCTTACGGTAGAAATCAATAACTGTCTGAGACATAAAAAAAAAATCATTAGATAAAGGTCAAATACATATGTAGGCAATATAGAGAAGGGTGAGTGCTTGAGAAATAATTGCTTCAGTGAATTGTGTATGGATTGAAAAGTCATTCAGATTCTCTTGTCTGATTTTTCTGTTTTTCTTCTGGACCAGGAAAAGGGTTTTGGTCAGGTCATAAAACAGTTAAAGAAAGTTTAAAAACAAAACAAAAACAAAAAATGCACTGGAAATATGTTTATTCTGAGACCAAAAGAGGCAAAATCCACACAAAGCCTTAACTAGGGTATAAAAGCAAGGGATTCATTGAAAAGAGTAACGAGAGCTAATGATAAGCTTTCATAAGAGAAACCTCGTTAACAGAAAAGGCAGCATGTAAAGGTTTATTAAACACTGATATGGTTAGGAAAGCATTCAAAATTGAAAAAAAAAAAAGTAAAGAAACTTTAAAATGCTCCTAAAAGCACACAAAAGACCTATATGAATAAAAAGACAGTATCACCTTGGCTAGGAAGATTCAATCTCACTAAGTTGTCAATTCTCTCCAAGTTAATCTATAAACTTGCCAAAATTCTGGTAAAACTACATTACAGATTTTTTTTTAAAAATAAGACAAGCAATTCTCAAAGATAACATCATTCTGAAAAAAGAACAGAGTGGAGACGAGTCCTGTTAGAGAAAACATTATAAACTATAATAGCTGTGTGATACTGGTGCATGCAGACAGCTCAAGAGAATGGATCAGAAAGCCCAGAAAGAGACCTAAACTTAAAAGAATTTAGCATATGACAAAGACATTCCAAATCTGTGCAAAAATAGGCAGACTGCTTTGAAAATGGGAAAATATTTGAATAAAAATTTTAATATGGACCCATATCTCACACCTTAGGAGTTAAGTTACAGAGTAGCTGGGCATGATGGTGTGCACCAGCAATCCCAACCACTCAGGAGGCTGGGCAGGAGGACTGCTTGAGCCCAGGAGTTTGCCCGGGCAACAAAGCAAGGTGAATGGAATGGAATGAAATGAAACTTCTTGAGTCTTGCGATGTTGCCCAGGCTGGCTTTGAACTGCTTAAACGATCCTCCTGCCTCAGCCTCCTGAGTAGTTGTGACTACAGGTGTGGAGTAGCCCAGCTCAGATTGAGTAATATGTTAAACATGATGTCAAACCAAGAAGGAATAGAAAGAGATTATTCATAAACTTGGCTAAAAAGCCCCTAAAGATGTATATGGCAAAAAAAAAAAAAAATCACCAAAGTAAAAATAATTACAAATCATTTTCAGTATTAAGATAATAGACAAAGAATAAGCTCTTTAACACATGCACAGTTTATGCTCTAGGCACTGGAGATCCAGTTTTTCAAAATTGTTGTGCTGTTGTGTGACATGCAGATGATGCAGGGAGAGAATTTTCTTCCTTGGAAGACTGGATTTGAAAATGAGGTCAAGGAGAAGAGCTGGGAAGGAAAGTACTATTTCTTGACATCATGGAGAAAAAGATAGGGGTTGATCTATTCTGGCTACCTTAGGTGGGAGGATTATGGACTGAGGAAGACAGAAGCTTACAGGAAGGGAGAAAAGAAAAAAAAAGAATAATTTTGGGAAAAGAAATCTGGTTGGGAAGCAAAATTGACTCCCTTTGTTCCTCTTTTCTATTTTATTTTTGTTTTATTTCTTCTATGGAAACTGATGTCTTTAGTTTTTTTTCTTTTTGTTGCCCATATTCCATTTTCTTCCTTCCCTCTAAACTCTTACTTTGCCTTTTCATCTGTAGTTATTTTCCTTTTCACTCTTCCTTTCCCTTACATGATCAGGATATAGGATACATTCGTTTTGCATATACAGAATCCAATTTTATTACTCTAGTCTCCATTTCAAAAACATGTGAGCTGCCAGACACAGGGTGTATGCCTGTAATCCCAGCAATTAGGGAGGTTGAGGCAGGAGGATCAAAAGTTGGAGGACAGCCTCAGTAACTTAGCAAGGTCCTAAGCAACTTAATGAGACCCTGTCTCAAAATAAAAAATGAAAGGTCTATGCTGGGAGTGGTGGTGCACACCTGTAATCCCAGCTGCTTGGGAGGCTCAGGCAGGAAGATCACTAGTTCAAAGCCACACTCAGCAAAAGTGAGGTGCTAAGCAACTCAGTGAAATCCTGACTCTAAATAAAATACAAAGTAGGGCTGGGGATGTGGCTCAGTGGTGGAGTGACCCTGGGAACTCAGGGGCTGTCAACCATCAAGTCACATCCCTGGTACCCCCCAAAATAAAAAGGTGTGGGGATGTGGCTCAGTGGCAAAGTGTCCTAGGATTTAATCCCCAGGTAAAAACAAAACAAAACAAAACAAAAAACAAAAAACAAAAATATGAGTTAAATTTTTATATTTCACTCTTTTGAAAGAAAGATTATCAAGATTTCTTTGTTGAATGTGGTCAATGATTAACTTTCCTTTAAGATTACATTTATTAATAAAAGCAGTAATAATATTACTACTGCTGAAAAGAATTAAAAACACATTCAAAGTTAGGAAAACAGTACCAAGAGGGTATTATTTCTTTAAAAGCTGTAATTTCTTGTTTCAACATACACACACAGAACTAAGATTTCTCTCTTAAAGATCTGCTTTATGTTACAGTAAATTCAAGAAGAAAATGAAAAAAATTGATTAGGGTCTTTAAAAAAATCTATTTCGAGTTTGAGGAAGTACAGTTGTACATTCAAATACCATTTAGAAAGATTGAGATTTTGTTTTATAACAAAAATGTTATAAACATGTTTAATAGAGATTAGACATGTATTTTCTTCTATTCTCCATAAAATAATTTTCTAAGAATCAATGGACCTTACTTAATTACTAGCCTCAAGGCAATATGCAATTGCCTAAAATTTAGCAGAGTCAAAGAGGGTCAGAAAGAAAGCATTCAGAGACAGACAAAAGTTCCATATCAATCTTCTGAAATACAACTAACTCTTAAATTGCACAAAGGGTACAAATCAAATGTTAAGTAATTACCTGTTACAATTATACTTTACTAAGGAATACAAACTGCCTTAAGTGTGAGCCACTTTTCAAAATTATGATTGTTTTCTTCAAATAGTGGAATTTCATATATCTAGTTACAAACTAGATGTCAAAGAACTAGGTGAGACTTCTCTGGTCACTAGCTACACAGAAGATAAATAAGCAGATTCATGTGTTTGAATTCCTAGGGTTTTTCATAAATAAACTACATGCTCACACCTCCTGAATTACAAGGTGCCTTCTGAGGGAACTCAAACACTGAGACATGAGACCAGGAGATGAAACAGAACTGAACTGTGAACAAGGTACCTATGATATGTGTGTGTGGGCAAAACTTGGGGTACATTACTAAATAATGAAATGCTATTAATCTTTTAAAGTTACTAAATAAAGAATTTTCTTTCTTTACAGCAGACATCCTTCATTTCAAACAGAATTCCATTATGCAAGATGCCCTGGGTACCAGAATGGGAGGAAGACAAACATCTACTCAACAAATACCTTGAAAACTAAAAAATAATTGATCTATGAAAAACCAGAGAAAATCAGAAAAAGGATAATCAAATAAGTGAATACAGACTTGAGAGGATAACACGTTTCTTTGATCACCAAACTAGGGGTTTAATATATGATTTAAAGAAAAAAATCTCTTTCCTTCTATAATTATACATTCTCCCTGGAAAGCAAAATCTCATTATTGCATTCAAAGTATTCCCAGAAAACTATTGCAAATTCACTGCCTGCTCTAGAGCTTTCTTTCTCGAGGCACTCAAGTACATGAAGTAGAGCTTGGCACTTGGGGAGGACCCTCAGATTCATAGTTCTTACTGAGACCAAAGCAGACCCTCAGACAAAGAGGCAATGACTGAGGAAGGAAAAAGAAACTCTGAAGCAATTTGCCATGTGTTTTCTGTGTATGTTGAATGAATGATGTCACCTTTTGATGGACTGTGCCTTTCAAATGGACCTCAAGGAGCAGGTGTTTTCTAGTCCCCTTTTCAAATCATGAATTTTTCTACCGAAATAAACTCCAGGGATCATCTGGTATAACACTGTAACTGTGTGAATGAGGAACCCAAGAGTCAGAGAAGTCAGCTCAAAGGTTCATGAGGCTAGTTAGTGGTAAAGCTTGCCACTGGGGTTCCAGTCTCCAAATCCCCTCCTATTCCAAATACATATTCTGCAGCTCTTCTCTCATCCCAGATGCATATAGCTCTATCCAAATTCTTGACTTGAACTTTCCTTTCATCCTATCATCCATGAAAATTGTTAAATTCCACTTGCCTTAAATAAACATGCCTTTTCATTATCTCAATTGATTTCTCCCCTGACTCTGCTTCCCTGATGATGTCTGCCCATCATGGTAGGAAAAGTAACGGGAATTACATGTCTTTCATAGAAGTTTCTTATCGGTAAAGAGTCTTTCCAAAATCTCCATATGTTTAACTTACAAATACTAAATTATGTTCTTAAAGGAGAACATGACATGGTTTTAGAAAACTTTGAAAATCGAGAAAGACAATTACAGTAAATGTTTTCATTGACAAATATTGTATTCTCTACTCCATAACCTTTAAGAAGGCCAATGGTCATGACCATTCATTCTACAGAAGGGTCCTTAGAGAAAAGAAATTGTTAATGAATGCTTGGGTGAAATAAATAATACAGGTAAATAATTTTTATTGGATACATTAATTTTAATGAATAAAGTTATTTTTCTTCAGAGTATATTAAAATAAGAAATCAGGCACATATTTATATATATTTAGTTTAACCAAATATTTATAAAATCTCACCTCTAATTCCTCAGCCTGTTCTGCATTATCTTCTTCTGAGCCACTGGTTTTAGGTAAATAAGTCATTTTTAATCTCAGATAACCTTTAACTCTTGACTTATGACTGTAGAAAAGAAAAGAATTATTCACAAAAATTCAACACTAGAGAAAAAAGCATTTGTTTAATGAGTCTCCTGAGTACCTATTGGCTATCAGGGGATTTACCAGAGGATATTCAAAGGCAAGTTCTAATGCAGGAGTCATCTAGGAAAGGAAGAGACAGTGGGAAAAAAGGAAACATACAAATGAATAATTGTTATGTTATAAATAAGATGCTAAGGAGGTTTAAGAGGAAGAGCAGAGAGAACTTGAGTGAAATTGGCATTTCGGTTGGGGCTGAAGGATTTTGATCTGGGGCAGTGGAGGGAATGGCCTTTGAGTGAAGAGAAGGACCAAAAACCAGGAAACAGATGGGAAACCTGGGGTCAAACTCAGGAAATGGTAGTAACTGAATTTGACTGGACTACAGGACACAAAAAGGAGAGTGTAGGAGTCAGGAATGGTCCAGATGATAAGGTCATACAAAATAAGAGAACTTTGAGCTTTATTTTGCATATATTGGGAAGTTTCGATTGTAAGACTTAATATTATCTATTGTGCCTACCAATTCTAGCATGTGAAGATTTATTTAAGATATTCTTGTCAATCCTAGCTTTCTATATAGTTTTATATATGTATACACACATATGTATACATATTTGGTGATTTGTACAGATATCAGTTATGTAACCAATTATCCTTTGTTTTTCTAGAAAGAGTCCTAATCCTTTATTCCATCTTTGAGAGATCATATGCCCTCTCCCCCTAGTCCTGTGTCTCCCTTAATCTTTTTAGTTGTTCTCTGAATACTTCTCACAGATTTGGTAAATTAAATGTTCCTCTCTGAAGTGATCAGTAAAATTTCTTATTCTCGTTCCCAAGGCCACCAATAGGCTTGTTCATCTACAGTTAAGGGAGTGTGGACACTGACTTGCTGCTAGAAATGATGGATACAGGAAATGAGCATGTTTTATTGAAAAACTTCTCTACAATTGTGCTTCATGTCTTTCCAACCAGAAAATAAGACCATGGGTTTGACTTAATGGGGCTCAAACAAATGTAGGACATTTTCTATTTGAATAAAGTTCTTTCTTTCTGTACTTGCAATCATATTCAATGCATACAAAAGATATAATTTTTTTTAAAGAAAAAGATATTAAAAAAATCTGACAAATTGAAAAGCAAACAACTAGGGCAATCAAACAAGAGAAGAACTATCAAATAGTTATAATCAGTTCCAAAATTAAAGGAAGAGAATTACATTCTATACTTCTACAGAAATTAAATATGTGACTTACAGGGTAAAAATCAGCAGTATTAGAGTACTCTTTTATTTTAATATTTATATTATGACGAGTAATTTAAAGAAGTCATTTCAAATGCAAAATTTTACTAAGTTTCAATAAAGCATTTTTTTCAAATGCACTTTCTAGTTTAAAAACAAGATAAATTCTGTTGTTTTCACAGATGTCCTTTTTCTGTTGTACTTTGACCTTTTTGACAGTAAATCTACACACGTTTTAATTAAGTTTTGCTTGAGTATGTGGTACAGAAGATCAAAAGGGGGTTTATTTACAGTTTAAAATTTAAAATTGACAAAAATCAAGTAATTCAGCTAGAAAAATGGAATTATAAATGTGCTATTTTAAATTGCAGTCTCCATTCAGGCTATTTTCCTTAAATACTTGAGTCTTCTGAAATACTTTTTAAAAATGAACATAAGCAAAATATAGTTTTTCTCCTGAAATTACTTTTGTGCATGCTTTTAAAACATAGTATGACAAAATTACACATGCCTTAAGATATAAAATATAATAAAATGCCAAATTTCAATCTTCTCGTCTAAAAAGTATTAGAACAAATATTTCCTAAAGGGGTGTGATTACTTTTCTATATCTTCAAATTTTTTTTATAATGTACACATAATACTTTTAGATCAGAAATGACAATAATGCTTTAAATAATATTAACATAAAATTTACAAGTAACTTATTTACAAGGGTTTAAATCATGAATTTTTAAAAAGACCACTGTAAGGTTTAACATAGATTAAAAAAAAATGCTATAATTTTATACTTACTAACCTTCTTGGGTGAAGAACAAAGTCCTTAAATGTATATGGTCTCTCCATTCTTGGATTTTCTGTCTAGAATAAAACAGTTTCAAAATATATCTATAACACAAAAATATTATGTACTTTTCAAGAAAATTCATGAAGTGTCACCTACAGCATAGTTGAAGAGTGAGAAAAAAGTGTTTTTGTTTATTAAATGGTTACAAGTACAATCTGACAGTGATTTCACCTTCCTGCACAGTAGGAACTGCAGCCAGCATTCACAACTCAGCTGAAATGTAGCTGGGCAGGGGGGCTGAGGAGCCAAAAGCAGAGCAGAAGAGGAGCAGTGGGGCAGCATGACAGAGTGGTTAGAAGGCTGGCACCCAGCAAGAATATGGAATATGTACTATCTCAGCAGGCTGACTTGGCTAGGGCACAGAGACAATTCCAGAACAAAAGAGTAAACAGCCTGAAAGTAAGGTTGGATTAAGGACATTATTGAAAGCTTATGATCCCTGAACAATATAGAGAGCCAAAAACCATCTCAAATGATTGACAGAGTAAAGAATTGCTTTTCTCTATTTCAAAGCTCTGCAGCCCTTTGTTTTCATTATCCTTTACTACTCTGCTGTTTTGCACTGTTAACTACCCCTTCTGTCTTAAAACTCCTCCTGATGGGGCTGGGGATATAGTTCAGCTGGTAGAGTGCTTGCTTACTCAAATGAACAAGGCCCTGGGTTCAATCCCCAGCACCACAACAAAACAAAACGAAAACTCCTCTTAAGTTCTCATGACCTCATTTTACTTGTTTCTTTTCCATTCTCCTCTTGTCTGTCTTCTCTCTCTCCTCTTATCCATCCACGTTAACTAAGATTCAGTACATGGAGCTCTCTCTTCCTGCCCTCGTCTCTTATTTGGATAGCTAGTTAAGCCCAGATTTTGCTGTTACCTGGACAGTGAGAACCCTCAATCCTTTCAGTCCCTTTTCCCTACATAATTTATTTTTTTATATTCATGTTAGTTGTCCAATTTGAACTTTCCTGTTTTCTGTTTTCTACTGAAATTCACTATGTCCAACAACAAATTCCTTGTATTTCAAAACAAAATGGCTAATTCTCTCTCTTTTCTATTCAAGATACTTTCCTTTACCTTCCCAGTTCAAAATATCCTTATATTTTGCTTCCCCTTCAACCTTCATATCAGACACTTGGTCCAGAAGTGTTTTATTCTGAAATGTTTCTTAAATCTGTTTTCCTCCATTGCTATACTCTGAGTCTAGATTCTAGGTATTTCATGTTTGTATTATTGTAAAGTATCTTAGTTTCTTCTGTGAGCATTCCCCACTCTAGTTATTCAGCAGAATATTTCCAAATTGCTCTTTCCTAAACAATGTTTTCGTGATGCCAACAAATTCAATGGCTCTCTACTTCTAACTAGGGTTCATGTAAGGAAATACTAAAGAGAAAATTGAAATGGAAATTTGAGATAAATTTTCAGAAAATAGTACACTCAAGAAATAAGAAGTTTATACTTCATAAATCAAATATTTACATTAATTATACATTAACTGTTATATATTGTGTATAAGTATTTATTAAATTAAAAAGAACAAACATAAAACCCAAAATCATGGACAACCATACCAACCGGTAATGGATAAAGAGGAACATCCACTTGACCTAGGAAATCATCTCTTGTCTACAGGAGAAAGAAGAAAAAATAAGATTAGTAATATGTTTAATTCCTTTAGAAGGCTTTGCTGAGATATTGCCACATTCACATTCATATTCATAGATTTTTTGTTTGTTCTTGTTATTTAATCCTAGTAGCCTCAATGAAGAATTGAAAATTAAGTTATGTTGTACAACTTTTGTTCTTTGTAGAGCAACATATATTAAATTCATTTTTCTGCAAATAATTATATGCTCAGACAAAAACAACTATTTGAAAGCAAGACAGAATGACCCACCGCAAGCAGAAACTTGAGTGGTGGGGGTGGGGGTGGGGTGTCAATCTTTGAAAGAAGAGACTGCAGTGGGCAGACTTCATATTTATATTGCTTGTCACCTAGTAGTACTCCACAGTTCACATGGTATGAAGTGCTTAGAACTTAAGCTGAAACCTGCAATATTACTAGTTTGAGGAGTCAGAAGAACAAGTTTGGGGTTAACAGCCTAACTGGAAAGTGAGAGAAATAATCCCAGAAAAAGAAGAAGTCACAAAAGCCCTTCAAATCTATGTATAAACTCTACCCAAATCCCAAGTTTATTCCTGAACCACACAAGTGAAAGGCAACAGCTGCAAGGCTGAAAGAACTGAGCACAGGTTTTAGTCAATGTCCGCCAAAGGGGAGACAGCATTTGGAGTTCAGCTAAGTTAATTTGCTAGAACAAAAATCAATGCTAAAAACAAACAAAAACAAACAAACAAAACAACAACAACAACAACAAAAATCAATGCTCTTAATGCTCTTCAGGGAAAGATAACAAAATTCACTGTCTTTATTAAATGTTATATATATTGTCCAGTATATGATAAAAAACTACTATGCTTGCAAAGAGTAGAAGAATATGACCGAGTATCAAGAGAAAAAGCAATCAACAGAAATCAACCACAAGATGACTCAAATCTTGTCATGAGCAGACAGGGAAATTAAATCAACTATTATAAGGATGTTAAGGACTTAAGAGGAAAATGAAGTCATAATGAATGAACAGATGTGAAATCTAATAAAACAAAATGAAAACCATTCAAATGAATGAAATGTATATTTTAGTACTGAAAAATGCAATATATGAAATAAAAATCAGTAGATAGGCTTAACATATGATTAAAAGATGAATGAGGAAAAGTTCTATGAACTTAAAGATGTATCAATAAAACATCCAAAATGGAAAATAAAGAGGATTTATGGAAAATTTTAAAAGTAGTTTAATGTATGTGCAACTAGAATCCCAGAAAAGGGGCAGTTGCAAGAAGGAATAAGACATGAAAATATTCTTGAAAAAAAGGAAAGAAAGAAAATGGGCATCAATTTCCCGTATTTGAAAAAACCCAAGTTTAGATATTTAATAAACTCAATGAACTGAAGTAGGATAAATATAATAAAACATGAACAGAAACATTATTAAATGCTGAAGGATAAAGAGGAAATCTTGGAAGTAGCCAGATAAATATAATATATTAAATACTGGGGAGTAATAATACAAGTGATAGCTAACTCCTCATCCAAAACAATGGAAGCCAGAAGACAATAGAATGGCATCTGTTAAATGCTGAAAGAAAAAAAAATACCTATAAAGGTCAATGGACTTTTATTTTATTTATTTATATGTGGTGCTGAGAATTGAATGCAGTGCTTCACACAAGCTAGGCAAGTGCTCTACCACTAAGCCACAACTGCAGCCCTAGAAAAAAAATTTCTTTTAAAAATGAGAAGAATATAAAGAGAATTTTGTCATCAGTAGAACAAGCACTATAAGGCATGCTAGAGGAAGTTTTTTAGGTTGAGAATAAATGGCACCAGACAGAAATCAGATCGAAAGAGAGGAATGAATGGTAAATTAAAAACAACAACAATAATCTTCTCAATCCTTTAGAAAACAAATTGTTATTTATAGAAAAAGTATATCACAGATTATGGGGTTAAAATATACCCACATGGCCGGGCGTGGTGGCACACGCCTGTAATCCCAGCACTTGGGAGACTGAGGCAGGAGGATCGCAAGTTCAAAGCCAGCCTCAGCAACTTAGCGAGGCCCTAAGCAACTCAGTGAGACCCTGTCTCTAAATAAAATACAAAATAGGGCTGGAGATGTGGCTCAGAGGTGGAGTGCCCCTGGGTTCAATCCCCAGTACCAAAAAAAAAAAAAAAAAAAAAACCTAGATGTAATACAAATGACAACACTGTACAAAATATAGGTAAAAAAATTGATCTATATTTTTGTAAGATCATCTTAAATTTTATATTAAGTCATGTGATTTAGGTAAATTAATCATAAATTGATCACAGAGTTAAAGAGTCAAAAGAAGAACTGAAATATAATATGTTAAGTACTTGATTAACCCAAAATAAGGCAGGAAAAAGGAAACAAACAAAAACCAGATTGGACAAACAGCAATAAACCACAATTTTTTTTTTGGTACCAGGGATTTAACCCAGAGGTGCTTAAGCACTGAGCCACATTCCCAGCCCTTTTTTATTTTTTATTTTGAGACAGGGTCTCGCTCAGTAGCTTAGAACCTCACTAGGTTCTTTGAGTCTGAGACTGGCTTTGAACCTGCAATCCTCCTGCCTCAGCCTCCCCAGTCACTGGGATTACAGGTGTGTGCCACTGTGTCCAGTTAAGTGGCACATTTTGAGAACTAAATCTAACTATATAAATATGAAAAACTAAGTATTCCAGTTAAAGACTGAAATTGCTGGACTGAATAAAAATTTAAGACATGTTTGTTGCTAAGATACTTATCATTATTAAACATATCTTGATTAAAATTTTTTTCTTTTTCACTCTTCATTTTGAAATAATTTCATATTTATATAAAAGTTACAAAAACAGTGCTAAGAATTTCCATATACTTTTCACCTAGCTTCCCCAAATGTTACTGCTTAAATAACCATGATATAATGGTCAAAACCAGGAACACCAATCACTGGTCTACAGACCTTACTCAAACATCACCAATTGTCCCCCTAATTTTAATCCAGGATCCAAGTCAGGACCACACATTGCATTTAGTTGTCCTGTCTCCTTAGTTTTTTAATCTGGAAAATACTTCAGTCTTTTTTGTCTTTCATAACCTTGACATTTTTGAAGAGTACTATCTAGGTATAGAAGGGCCCTCAAGTTGAGTTCATTTAATATTTCTTTGTGGCTAAATTTAAATTATACACTTTTTGCAAGAATATCATAAAATGTGTCCTTCTCAGTGCATCATATCAAGGGGCACGTGATGGCAATATGTCCCACTGATGATACTAACTTTGATCATTTGGTTAAGGTATTATCTGCTAGGTTTCTCTAAAGCTCATATTTCCCCCTTTATCATTAATAGCATCTTGTGGGAAAAATACTTCAAAGCTGTGTAAATATCTCATTTCTCATCATACTTTTCCTTACAAACCTTAACATCTCTTGATGATCTTGTGCATAATAATTACTGTGGTGCCCACCAAATGGTGGTGTTCTATCTGTTTCTACCATTTCCAACATTCCTTTTATATTAGCTAATTGGAATTCTGCTAAAATAAAGAACTTCCCCCTTCCTCTCACTTATATATTTAATCACTTATTTAAATATCAGTGTGGACTCATTAATATTTATTTTATCCTTTGAAGTATAATCTATTACTGCCACTTACTTTGTTATTCAAGTTGTCCTAGATATGGTCACTGGGAGTTACTTCAAGTTAGTACGTGTGTATTTCTGATATGCCCTCATTATTTTTTAGCACTTCCTGACTTTCTAGCACCATATGAAGTTCCAAGGTTAGAGTGTACTCTGTTTATCCCTGTTCCTTCATTTCTTTTAAGGACCCTGATAAATTTTTTCTGAGAATGGTATTGTTTTTACATTTAAAAAATTGTTCTTTTTAAATATTCATGACAGTAGAGTGTATTTTAACATACTATACATACATGGAGTATAACTTATTCTAATTAAGATCCCATTCTTGTGGTTGTAAATGATGTAGTTTTGCTGGTTGCATATTCACATATGAACATAGAAAAGTTATGTCGGATTCATTCTACTGTCTTTCCTATTCCCATCCTCCCCCTTCCCTTCATCCCCTTTGTCTAATCCAATGAACCTCTATTCTCCCACCCCTCAGTTTGTTGTGTTAGCATCCACAAATCAGAGAGAACATTTGAGATTGGCTTATTTCACTTAGCATGACAGTATACAGATCCATCCAGTGAGAATAGTAGGTAGATACTACTTATCAATGTGTGAAGTACTTATTGCCTTTAGGTTCAAAAGATGAAATTTAAATAGAAATACAGAAATAAATTAAAAATAAAGTATGAAAAAAGATGTACCAGGTATACAGCAAATGTAAGAAACCTGGAGAGGCTATAAAATATCAGACCAATTGAAGTCCATGATAAGAAGTACTGCCACAAATAAAGAGGGACATTTAATAATAATAAAGGGGTCAGTTCATAAAGAATTCCTATAAATCAACAATAAACTTTGAACACTATCCAATTAAAATGGGCATAAAACTGGAACAGATATTTAAAAAAGAAGGTAAGTGAATTGTCAACAGTACATGGAAAGATTTATCACTATTAGTCATCCAGGCAATGAAAATTAAAATGAAAAAATGAGAATGTGGTAGTACTTCAAAACATCTATAATAGCTATAACTTAAAAAGTCTGACAATAACAAATATTGGTGAGGGTATGGAACATTAGAATTCTCTTACAAAGTTAAAAAAACACTATAACCAAGAAATTCTACTTCTTGTTAATTTCCTATGAGAAATAAAAGCAAATATCTTCTAAAATACACATTCGAGAATGTTCAGTTTTATTCATAATACCCTCAACTTGAAATACCCAGATGTCCTTTAACAGATGATAGTGTGGTATATTCACTTAATAGAATTGCTCAGCAATAAAAAGAGATGAACTGATACACAAAATAACATGGATGAATCTCTGACTGCATTTACATGAATTACAGATGAAACAGAACAGGGAGACAGAAAGTGAGAGAAGGGAGCTGCAGAGAGAGAAGGGAGGAAAAGAGTGAAAGTTCATAATATTAAGCCCCCTTCAACTCTTTTGGTTCACTTGGCTTCTACAATACCTGGCAGACAGTGTATGCTTCCTAAGAAAGGAAATTCCTCTAGGAATGGAATCCAATGGAAAGATGAACAGATACTGAATCCTGGGAGTCTTCCAGTAACATGATGAATTTTCCCTGATCATCCCAAAGTGAAGTCCTCTAGTTAATGGCTGCATATAAGTAAAAAGCTTCCAATAAATATTGAAATATTATACATTATGGACAGCTATGGACTACTAACTGAGGAAAGATTATAACATAAAAAACAGAGACCTAAACCAACATAAAGAAAAAAAAGGAGTATCAACTCTAACTGTAGGAAAATGCTTTGGAAAAACTATACTTAATATTCTGAGAGATTAAAGAAGACACCTATCACACAGAATAGGAAGCTAAAAATAAAGCAATGAAAGAAATCTCTTGGAAAATTAGAAAATAAAACTGACATACAAAGATGAAGATAGAGGTGAAGACAGTGTTATAAAAGTTTTTCAGAAAATAGAACTATAAGACAAAAAAATGGACTATTCCCCAGATAAGGAAATTACAGAATAAAATTTATTTAAATGTCTAAAGACATTTCAGAACGAAAAAAGAAAAGGTAGGACATTATCAAAGAAGCATTTTATAAAACGTTTCTTAAACTCAAGAAAACGAATTTTGAGAGTAAAAGGGCCTACTACATATCAGGCAAAAAGCACAAAAGAAGACAAACAGTAAGGTAGATTATCTGACATTTTAGAGCACCAGGGATAAATTCCAAAACCTGCATGAGACATAAAACAGATCATATCAAAACTAATAGAGGAGGGGCTGGGGTTGTGGCTCAGTGGTAAAGCACTTGTCTTGCATGTGTGAGGCACTGGGTTTGATGCTCAGCATCCCATAAAAATAAATAAAAGAAAAATAAAGGTACTGTGCCCATCTACAACTAAAATTTTTAAAAAAAATAAATTTAAAAAAACTAATAGAGGAGTAATTCTTCCCTCAAACACTTCCTATATAGAATTCTATACCCAGTAAAACACTTTTTCCATTATGAAAGTAGAATAAAGACATTTTCAGACACTGTTGATCTCAGGAAGTTAACAGAGGACAGAAGATGCAGGGGATTCAAGACAGGAGGGAAACAAAGGGGATTTCCAGAACGATGGGGAGCCACATAGCTGCAGTGTAGGATCTAGAGAACCCTCAGTACAGACTGGAACAGGACGACAGGCGCAGCCCAGAATAACAGGAGTGATCAAATCACTCAGGACTCAGGAGAATTGAATGAGATAATAACATAATATCTCATTTGCATAATATTTACAAAATGTCCAGTGCACAATAAGCATCCAATACTGTATATTTGAAATGCTGGAGAGGTCTGTAATGCAGTCTCTGTTCCCTTTTCCTTGGGTCAGTCTGGGGACATTACAAATAGATATGTACAGAAGATGAATTGATGATAATTTTTGAAACAGACAAGTTGGCTTATAATGATACTTCGAGGGTTGTGTTATGATAATGCTTCTTTCCTTTTCCTTTTCCTTTTCTTTTCTGATGCTGGGGATTATACCAGGGCCTTGGGCATGCTGAACACATACTTCACCACTGAGCTGCACCAGCAGTCCAGTGTTTCTTTATTTCAGTTTTTATCTCAAGTAAATGCTATACTTCATAAATCTGGTCTTTAAGAGGCTATCAGTAAATAAGTGAATACAATAAAAAATAATAAACTCAACTTGGATGATAAGGAATAAAATATTTTGGTTAACTGAATTATCTACCTAGGTTTAGGCTTAACCAGATTTAAAAAAAAAAAACAAACTTTTTTGTTGTTGTTGTTCAGTTTTAATGAAGAACCTTGGCTTTAGTAAGCACATCTATCTGATAATTTGTGACCTAATGTGCTAAAAACTATGGTTATGATCAAGTATCACCAGAGTAACACAGAGTAACTCAAAATTATTTGAGTCAGATAATTTTTTGTTGTTGTTGTTGGGGAAGCTGTCTTGTGCACTGATCTTGTTTAGTAAGATCCCTGGCTTCTACCCACTGGATGTTGGTAACATCCCTTCCCCAGTTGTGACAACCAAGAATATCTTCTGGCATTGCCAAATGTTCCCAGAGTGACAAAATCATCCCTGGCCAAGAACCACTGTTACTGAAAGTGTAAGACAGAATGTGTCAACCAATGTGCAAAAAACTCTTTTAAAAATGATAACAGCTCTATTGAGATATAATTCATCCACTTAAAGTAGGCAATTCAATGTTTTTGAGTATTTTCACAGTGTTGTGCAACCATCAGCATAATCAATTTTAGAACATTTTCAGCATCCCAGAAAGAAAACCCATACCCATTAGCTGTCACTCTCTATTTCCTTCCCTTCCCTCAGTCCTAGGCAACCACCAAGTAGTTTCTGTCTTTATGCATTTGTCTATTCAAGACATTTCACATAAATGAAATTATATAATATGCAGTCCTTGATGACTGCTTCTTTCACTTACCATAATATTTTTCAAGTTTCATCCACATTATAGCAAATATCAGTATTTAATTCCTATTCTACTCTTGAATATTATGTAGTATGGATGTACCACATTTTATTTATCCACTTATCAGTTGACTGACATTTGAGTTATTTCCATTTTTTGGCTATTATAAATAATGCTGGGAAAAACATTTGAGTACAAGTTCTTGTGCCAACATATGTTTTCATTTCTCTTGTGTATATATTTAGGAGTGGAATTGCTGGGTCATATGGCAAATCTGTTCAGCGTTTTGTGGAACTGCCAGACGGTTTTCTAAAGTGGATGCACCATTTTACATTTCTATCAGCTTGAACGAGGGTTGCAATTTCCCTCATCCATAGATACTTGCCTGCCTCAGTAAGGAACTCTCTCCTAGTAGATGTGAAGTGGTATGTCACTGTGATTTTGTTTGCATTTCCCTGAAGACCAATGATATTGAACATCTTTTCATGAGCTTATTGTGTCACTTGTTCTTTAAAATCTCATAACCTTTATACCTTCCTTATGGCTTTGGTCTCCATTGCAAAGACAGTGCCTGGTCACCAAGGGACAGAAAGAAAACTTGTCCCATCTTCCTAAGAAGTCCCTGTTTTTATTCTTCGATGTTCCTTATTTATTGATTGTCTTTGTGACCAAACCACAGAACAAAAAAATCCTACACAGTAAGAATTTCCTTGTCTCAAATACCTCTGATATTAAAAAATACATTTAAAATATTTTCTTGCCGACACATTATCTTCCTTTTTTAAAACAAATAAGTCCTGCAAGGAATTTCTTAGCATTTTGTAAAACAAACTGATCCCCAAAACTATATTTCTAGTATTAGAAGAATATATGGATTTTTCAAACTAAAAAATCAATATGCATGCTCTGAGAGAAGATGAAGAATATGAAACTGGGAAGTCGGGGACATATGGTTGCTATAAATATAGGACAATTAGAGGTTCTTTTTCCATTTACAAAGTAAATATTATAGGTTCAAATTCATTCCTATGAAGGCAAGTCAGTCTGTGATGTTCATTAATGTTTCCCCTGCCAACCAATTGTTCCAGATTCTGAATATCAAGCATTTCTTTGCAAGAGTTATTTCTTATATTTGAACTGTATTACTTCAGAAAGCAAATTTGGTAAAATATAAGTTATATAAGAATCCTTGAAAATGTGAGAATTTAGAATGCCAGGTAGTTTTAAATAGAACCATCTGTAGTGGGCACAGTTTGGTCAGTAAATAATACTTTTAAAAATATTTTAATGACATGAATTTCAGTCTAAAATACTTTTTAGAATACAAAAAGATAAAAAAAAATCCGAAGTCTTTTTGTCTTTTTTTTTTTTTTTGGTAAAAACTTCAATTAGAATTGTAAAAGCTCTGACTTTAGAAAGACAAACTATTATTAACTTTGATAAGGATAAATAGTAGCTGAATGTTCTGCGTTAGGAGAATCCAAGAAATAAAAAATCAGAATATTAACAATGTTAAAGTGTCACAGCTTTGAGGAATACTTTGCTTTACAAATAGTTTTCATTAAATCTGAGTTAATTTCCTGGGGTTAATTTATTATATAAAGCAAAGTATTAAAGGAAGAATCACTCCTCAACCAGAGTCAAAAAATTTACCCAAAGTTTTCTGCTATAATATCAATTTTTTTGTTTTAATCGTACTTTTTAATAAGTAAACATGAATTTTATACATAAATATTAAATATAGTATAGTGTTTGGTTTTTAGTTTTCAGACTTAGGTATCAGAACTTTTCTAATTAGGGTGATTTAGTAAAAGTAATTTTAAAACATAAGTATCACATACATAAATACAAAATCTGAAAAGAAACACAATGTTTCTAGCCTCGACCTACCCACTTTTACTCTGTCCTAAGAGCTGTTATATTTTTGTGTGACTATAACTTCAGTTTTCTTTGACATGGTGTCATGCGTCTTGCATTTTTTTCCATTTGCTATTATCTCTAAGACTGTCCACTATCCACACAGTGATGCGTCACCTAATTTAGATTGTATGGTACGACACTCTGAAGACTACCAAAATTTATTTAATTAGCTCCCTATTAACAGATATTTATATTGTTTCTTTCACATTATAAATAATACGTCACTCAATAAACTTACGTTTATCATTTTGCATTCTGCATGTATACCTAAGATAAATTTATTTTGTGTATCATATAAATAGTACACTAATCTGAAATCAAAACATCTCAATAATCAGTTGGATGTCAAAAATAGTTTTCTAAGTGAGCCAAAAAGCAAACATAATTTTAGGCTATCTTTTTTTTCAAAGATAAGATCAAGAGGCTGGGGCCGGTGCTTGTCCTGCAAGCACAAGGCCCTGGGTTCAATCCCTAGCACCACACACACACACAAAAAGAGGCTGGGGCTGGGGATATAGCTCTTGGTGGATTGCTTGCTGTGCAAGCAGAATGCCCTGGGTTCAATCCCCAGCACTGAGGAAAAAAAAAATCAAGAGGTTGGCATTTGCATTAATATGTTAATTGCTGCTAATAACATTGTCTTTGTATAGCCATACTCAAATTCTTTGCGCAAAAGTCGTGACTTCTCTACAATACATTAATTCTAAAAATAACAAAGAACTGGGGCAGGCAGTAAAAAAGAAACTGAATAAATTAGAAGCCATAAATATATTCAAGTTATTGTTAATCATATTCTTTAAATTAAGCCAAGAGATCAAGAGATATTTCAGGTTATTATTTCATAAAAGACCAGAGCAGAGTTAAAAACTCAGAGGCTGAGACACTAAAAGTGAAATTATCAACTATTTATAAGAGATTAAATGTTCTTTTCATTTGAACACAGGAAAGTCAATATTTTAATAGAATATTCACATCTGTGCATCTATGAATTTCTGAGAAAGAGAAACAGAAGTTATATGAATGGATCATTTATAGCTTTTTGGTTGTTTGTTTTTTTGTTGTAGAGATTGAACCCAGGGGTGCTTTACCACTAAGTACATCCCCAGTCCCTTTTTTTTTTTTCAGACAGGGTCTTACCAAGTTGCTTAGGGCCTTGCTAAATTGCCCAGGCAAGCCTGGAACTTGCAGTCTTCCTGCCTCAGCCTCCTGAATTTCTGGGATTACAGATGTGCACCACCATATCCAACCTATTTATAGTATTTTTAATGTAAGGGACCATATACTTTCTGCTTGCAAAATTCCATAAAACCCATTTTTTTGAGATGGGGTTGCCCAGGCTTGACCTCCTGGGCTCAAATGACCCTCCTGCTTCAGCCTCATGAGTAGCTGGAGCTTTAAGGTTGCACCATCATGCCCAGGTAAAAACTATTATTTTAAATGAACATCTTTTCTCTGAGAGTCCATACTACATGAATTCATACCACATCCTAGATATTATAAAAGGAAAAAAGAACTGTGAAAATTATTCTTGATGTGACTTGCTAAGGTAAGTCAATCTCATTAAATAAAACTTGTACAGCTTCTACTTTGCTACTTACTTGTTGCCTTGCTCTATACTGTTACCCACTTATTTTAAACATTTCTCCAGAGGTTCAAAACTTACTGATTCAATCTTTTTGTATGTCAAGGGGACACTGGCTAAACATTTTAAAATGATCTATGGCTATAAAATCAGTGTTGAAAACTGAATGTCTCTGCTTAAAGAGAACATTCAATGTCCCAAACATGTGATTTTTGCTCAGCTGCCAGTTTATCTGGTAGCTTTGACTCTGAGACACAAACTGCACTTCGTTCTTTGACAATACCTTCACACTACTAAAAATTTGTGTTCTACAGCTCTTTGCAACCCTCTCGTCTTTAAAGGATTTTCACTTCATAGGAGGAGGTGGGTGGGGGTAGGAGCAGGCACTGTCTGTATGGGCTTCGGTTGGAGCATCTTCCTGTGAAGTTCACTTTCTTTGGAGTTCTCCACTTTCCAATCACCACACACTTGTGAAAACAGATGACTCACCTTGACAACAGGCTTTAAAGTTTCTTTTGTAATTTACCATGAGGATTTAAAAATATAAACCATTTTTAAAATATGCTACAGAAAAGAAGGAACTGGAAGCTGACAAGGAATTCCAGGAATCAGCAGTTGTAGCAAATATAATTAAAATTTTGTAATTATCTTATTAGTTAAAATTTAATACTTCCAATAATACCGTTAGAAGCAATTTATATTGTTTGCATAAACTAGATGACTGTGAAAGGAGAGAAAAAGAGATTGCATTTATTTCAACTTTCCTCTCCCCCCTCACAAAGGGGAGGGGCTTGTCCCATTGTTTTAAATTTCATTTCTAAACAAAGGGAAATAACAAGAGGACTACATGTATAAAGTTAAAATTCCATCAGGAAATACAGCTAAATAACTGATAAGAGGCATAAGGTCCTTCCTTTCACAAAGAAAAATATTCATTCTTGATTGAAAATAGAGACTCATACTTCTGAGCTCTAATAAATTACAATGCTGCTCCTCTTCCCATCCCCCCAGCAGTGGCTGCTTAGCTACTAGAGAAAAGGGAAGGTAAACTTTTTTTTTTTTTGGTACTGGGGATTGAACCCAGGGGCACTCGATCACTGAGCCACGTCCCCAACCCTATTTTGTATTTTATTTAGAGACAGGGTCTCACTGAGTTGCTTAGGGCCTCGCTAAGTTGCTGAGGCTGGCTTTGAACTCGCGATTCTCCTGCCTCAGCCTCCCAAGTGCTGGGATTACAGGCATGCGCCACTGCGCCCGGCTGGGAAGGTAAACTTTTTAAGAGATGGAAGCTAATATTCTCTGAGGAGTCATCTCTGTAGTTTAAATGAGAAACTAAATTAGCAGATGGCTACTGCCATTGAAAAAGATATAGTGACTTCAGTTCTGAGAAACCGAGGAGTGGAGCGGTGTAAAATTTCAGACACTGAATTCTGAAAAAAAAGTGTGAGAAGATGAACTTCAAATGGATAAATGAAGTTGTGATGGCAGAAGAAAGCAGCCTGGAACTCTCTGCTCCCAGCTGGATAACTGAGAAGGGACAAGGTCCTTCCTTTCAGAAAGAAAAATACTCATTTAAAAAATTTTTTTAAGTTGTCAATGGACCTTTACTTTATTTATATGCGGTGCTGATAATCAAACCCAGTGCCTCACAAATGCTAGGCAAGCGCTCTACCACTGAGCCACAACCCCAGCCCCAAAATACTCATTCTTGATTGAAAATAGACATAGAGATCCTGCTCCTGGGTAACTAGGAGCTTCAAGATGCAGGTTAGTCCACTCAGCAGTTCTCAGACTTACTGTGTGAGTCACCCCGAAGGCTTTTTAAAGACAGAGCACTGGGTCCCACACCCAGAATTTCTGATTCAATAGGTCTGGGGTAGAACAAAGAATTTGCAGTTTTAGGTGTTACTAGGGCAGCCATCTAGCTGCACACTTGGGAATTACATCTCTATTTAATTCTTGGAGAAAATGGGGGGTGGGGGTGGGGGTAAGTAAACAATGACTGGTAACAGCTGAAGATAAGTGACCAGGACATCTAAATTTATCTACTTTTATCTTGCCTACTTCCAAATGGAGTTGGTGGTTTTACAATAACACACAATGTAAATTAAGATAAAGATAACACAGAAGGAATCCTTAAAAAAATGCAAAAGTAGTCAAGTATCTTATGTATTTGGTTTTCTTACTAGTTTAAATCGTAAAAGAAAAATATATTCTTCTAGTTGTGGTGACCCTTTTTTAAAAAGTCAACTTGCTAAATTGAAGACTTGCTATTGCATAAACATATCTCCCCAAGTGTGCTCTGAGGAATAATAAATCTGCTGGATATTAAGAGTTCAAAGGTGGTCATATAATTGGGATACCATTGGTTAAACCAAGTTCAAAAGTTTATTTCCTGCAGGATTCTTAAGAGCTTTGATTTACTAGTGTGCACTGTGATATTACGAGAAATAAAGCATGTAGCAGTATACAAATTCACTTGTCCATGGGATAGGTTATATATGAGGTATATGGGGAGGAACACATTTCAAAAATGCTGGTCCAGAGGAAAAACTATAAATTCCTTACCATAGGATTTTAAGCCCTTTGCATTTGTTTTTCCAATCTACCTTACAGGCTTATCTATTAATATAAACCTCCCTAATGGCTGAAATAAATCCTTTATTTTGCCCTTTCAAACTCACTCTATTCCTCTTCCTGGAAAATTTCTTTCTTGTTTCTGCTTGTGGAAATTCTATCTATATATGAGGCCCAGGTCAATGACATTTTAATGAAAAATATCTTGATGGGTCTAAATGACTAATTTCCTTCTTTTTAATTCTACTTTACCCTGTATGTGTTTTAACATCTGTATTACAGTTCTCTTCCACTCCAACTGGACTGTAAGTTCCTTGAGGTCAACAAATGTTAGTGACTGGTTTCTGTAGCTAGGCTCTGTGTTAAGTGTGGGAAAATGTTTCTCATACTATGGAGCCTACAGTCTTGTAAGATTGACAAGCATGCACATGCAATTAAAGTGTGTGTAAACATTGGAAAGGACAGGTAAAAAAAATGCTAATGCACATACATAGGAAAGGGGTTAAGGCAATCTATTTCATTCTTCGTATCCTAATGTGCCTTTCCTTTATAGATATTTAATGATTAGAGATAAATTCTAAATTATTAAAGAGTTTTTAAAATTGAAATTGCATGACTTAATGGGAAATCATGACATATCTGTGTCTCAGTGAATTCCTTCTTGGTAAAAATTAGCTATTTAGACCTGACAAAGTAACCTATGAGGGGGAGGAATGTACCAGGAAGAAAACCGTGCTAGCATTACGGAGTTAAATCAGCCATTGTAACAGGAGATACTACCATATCAAAAGATGACTTTTCAAGTACTAACCTCTTTAAGTTCCTCTTGCCCATTTCACAATGTTCAACCAAATTGGAGCAATAACTGAGAGGGTTAAATGACTTGTTTAACCCCCTATAATCTGTCTGCCTTCTTCAACCTGGCCTTGAATTTAGCTTTCTGTCACCAGTGTGGTAATCTGGCAATGGGTGGGCTCCAGACTGACTTATTAAGTCCCTGCCTGTTTCTCACTACTTTGACAATGGCTTTTGCTCCTGGATCATCTGCTGATTCTCCTACCCCAGTGACTGAACTGTGTTTTCCTCAAGTTGGGGGAAGTCAGCTTCCTTATGAAAGGAAGTCCAAGTTTTTCCCCAAGTTGTCCCAGCCTTTCTCATCTGTTCCTGCCCTTTCCTGCCCTCTAGTGGTCATGAGCTGCACTCCTACCCTCCCCATGGAATCTGCACATAGTTGGTGAAGTTTGACAGATTAGAGTATTATACCTGAATCTCTAGTGTTGGTGTCCCATGAAATTACAGCCATGATCACCTACTGCTATTACCTCCAATTTAAAAAGTACACCCATGAGGTGAAATGCACAAATGAAGTGAACTTAGATTCAGATAAAACTACCTTTAAATTCTAAGAACACTTAAGCCATGTTTAAAAAGAAGGCAAAAAACAATTCTTAAGTTTTCCCATGTGGTACAAGGTGCAGCAATGGACTGCACATAGTAGGAAGTTACCATTTAGCTCATCATCAGGTTAATTGTCAGATTTATTGCCCCAGATCCTATGTACAATCACCTCTACAGGCGACTGAATCTGAAACTTACAAAACAATTTAACTTCACACTAAATATGATTCTTCTGTGTCCAGCATTAGTGGACTGTAGAATGTTCTTAATAACCCAGGGTTTATCAAAGTCCAAAGTTTACAACTGGACGTTGTAATGTCCAATACAGGAGCTGCTAATGACTTTTATGAGGTGAACCTCTGCAAACTTTGATTCAAAGGCACGCAGCCTCAAATCTCCAATCACTTCAATTGTCTGATCTTAATAATTTCAAATCATTTCAAATAATGTTCTTTTTTCTTCTTTGCTTAGACTTCTCCATCAAAAGTTGGGATAATGTCTTCTACTCATTTGTATTTTATGACAAAAGACACTCTCAAAATGCTAAATCTTGCCAGGCGCAGTGGCGCACACCTGTAATCCCAGCACTTGGGAGGCTGAGGCAGGAGGATTTTGAGTTCAAAGCCAGTCTCAGCAACTTAGCAAGGCCCTAAGCAACTCAGCGAGACCCTGACTCAAAAAAAAAAAAAAAAGGGGGTGGGGAAAAGAACCAGGGGGAGAATCCCCCGGGGTAAACCCCCAAAAAAAAAAAAAAAAAAAAAAAAAAAAGAGCAAAATCTGTGTATTAGATTTTTAGTTGTATTATTCCTAACCATCAACAAATAGTAACAAGCACAAATGATGACCTGTAATCAGTGAAAACATTCAAAGATTTATTCTCAGTTAAAAGAACACATTATGAGAAGCATGTATAAAAATTATTCATGGCCAAAGAATATCTCTAAATAACAAACAAAATAATTATCAAATGACAATTCTCAAAATAGTCTTTTCTCTTCCTTCTCTCTCTCTCTCTTGACCAAAAATACTTTATATAGTTAAGACAACAGGTTTTCTCCAACAATTTTTGCTTTTTGAAATGAACAACATTTTCTCAGTTTTTTAAAGAGTTTCTGAAGTAGAAACTGATTGTTCTTATAATCTGATTACCTGATTACTTATCAAAGGTGAGTTTAGCTGATCTATAAACGTGTGTGTGTGTGTGTGTGTGTGTGTGTGTGTTGCTTGGGACAGAATCCAGGACTTCATACATGCCAGGCAAGCACTCTACCACTGAGATATATCCTTAGCCTTAACTGTTTTTAAGATTTCTCTCAGGGTTAAAAACTCTTGTAATTTTTATTGAATATAATACATCAATGACAAATGGGGGTTGTGGGGAAAGGATGTGGGTTACTGTTGTTTTAGAAAAAAAGAATTAGAATCTTTAAAACTTCCACTTTTGTTGCTTTTTAGCAAGGCAGCTAGGCAGGTATGAATGGAGAAAAATAAGGCCACTGGGATGCAGCTCCATTTCTTTAGCTGTAACCGCCAACTACTGCAGCTTTAGATTCCTTCCTTAACACACTAGAGCACTGTCAAGTGACAGGGGTATCAATGCTTTGCAGCTTGAAACTTTTTGAGACAGGGTCTTGGTAAATAGCTGAGGCTGGCCTCGAACTTGTAATCCTCCTGCCTCAGTCTCCCAAGTTGCTGGAATTATGGATGTGTTCCACCATGCCCAGCGAGATTTTATTTTTTATTTATTTTTTTTTATTTACTTATTGATTCATTGAACACAAATGGAGTACAGCTATTGTTTCACTGGTTGTACACAAAGTAGAGTCACACCAGCGAGATTTTATTTTTAGTTCTTGCTCTCCCTGGAATTCAGACATGTCCCCAGGGCTGACTGATCTCCCTCTGCACTGCATTCAGAATCATAACTCCATTTTTTTTCTTTAATAACTAAGTTGGCTCATCATACCTAAGGAAAGATGGAGATGATCTTTTTAAGGATACTCTGGGAAAGGAGAAACTGCAGCCTTATGGGACATGACAGGACCCAAAAGTGACAGTGGGATGCATTACCTATGCCTAGAATCCAGCAGCAATGCCTGGATTTGCTTGAGAGTGCATGGGAGCCCTCCCTGTGAAACTCAGAAATACTGAAAAGCACTGTAAAGCTGCTGCAATCTTTTGTGAGCAGAAGAAAAGGGTTAAGTCAGTGAAATCTGGATTATAATTGCTTTTTTTTTTTTTTTTTTTTTTTTTTTGCCTCCAGTGGTGCTTGCAGACTGGTGAAGCATAGGAAAACCTAAGATTATATGTAGTGAATTTACAAATTTGGCTGTGTACTTCAGAAATATGGCATCAGATTAATGTACTTCAGCAGTTTTACCACCTGTCTGATAAAATTTACAAAGGATACCACAGGGTAATATACAAATTAAATTTAGAAGGATTTGAAAACTCCTACAAACCAAGTATATAATTACTTTCAGTAAACGGAAGGCTAGCCATGACAAGATGTTAAAAAAAAAAAAAACCACCAGACCACCAAAGCTGAATCATATAAACATGACTACATGAATCACATAAAATTGAGTTTTTATGTATGCTCTAAAGAGAGTAGGTATATAAAAATGAAAACTGTAACAGCTGGATTACTTTGCTTTTACTTACCAATAACTGGTAATGAAACATTTTAATATAAGGATAAATGGGCACCCGAACATGTTTCCTTTTATAATGTAATCTTTTGTTACACACACACACACACACACACACACACACACACAAAAGGATAATATACTAGCTAGCGGATGATTTGATTCCAAAAGATTAAGAATTTTAAAAAATCAGGCTGAGGTTGTGGCTCAGTGGTAGAGCACTTGCCTAGCATGTGTGAGGCACTGGCTCGACTCTCAGCACCACATATAAATAAGTTAGATAAAGGTCCATGGACTATTAGAATTTTTTAAAAAAATCAACTTATAATAGTGGCTTTTACAAAATAAGATATTAACTTTCATGTCTGAGTTTTGGTCCAAATATGACACTTACTAGATTTATGTTCTTGAACTTTTTTTTAGCTTGTTCCCAAGTTTCTAATATATCTGAGTGTTTTGAAATATGGCATATAAAATAAAGTTAAGTGCTTTAGTCTTTTACAGATACTAGGATAATGTTTTAAAAAAGAATATATCAAGCTTTCCTTTAAGATAAAAATCACAGTTGAGGTTTCAAGTTGTAATGACCGTAATAAGCATCCAACACAAAACTCTATCAGAAGGCCATTGTGGTATCTCCTTCCATCTTGTTCCATTCTCAAACACATATTTAACTGGTTGGTTCTTTTTCTCTGAGAGACAGGCATGCATGTTTATGTTGAAATGTATTGCCAAGAATGTGAAAGGTTGAAAATCAGGCATCTCATTTGCTGCAAATTAGTTATCATAAATACCTTAAGAATGCAGCAAGAAAATATCACTTTTAAGACATGGTTTACCTTAAGTTAATTCAGTTGCTGAACCTCTGGAAAGAAATCATCTCCATCACAAGTTTATCAGTAACCACGGCTATTAAACACAATTGGGCAATTACTGGGAGTTTATTCTCTGGAGAAACAAACGAACCTCAGAAAAAGACTTCCAAATGGGGTCTCTTAACGGTGAATCCCACCATTTATAAGGTTCCACATAATTACAGTGACTCACTCTCAAATAGGAACAACAGACACCTGGAGGAAAATGTCCAGTACAAAACAGAGAAGCAACAGCAACAGCTGCAGAGGGGCCAGCAGGACCAAGAACAAAACTTAAAAAGCAAAACAAAAAAACTCTTGAACAAAAGTATTTTCAGAGATATGAGAGATGATACCTGTATTGATAAAACAAGCAAAATGTTAAAAATATGGAATCATCAGAAAATGAGAGAGAACTTAAGAAATAAAAAAATAGCTAAAATTTTAAAATTAAAGAGATTGGTAAACTCCAGAGAAAATTTCCAAAACACAGAGTACAGAGGCAAAGAAATGGAAATCAGGAGAGAAAAAAACAACTGTAAAGATCAATCCAAGAAGTGCAAACTTTGGCCAAAAGAAATTTTAAGAAGAGGGAACACAGAGAGAGAAAAAAAAATTCAAATAAACAATTTCTGACTTTAGATAGGCACATATATTACTGTGATAAAAATAAAACTGATTAAAACTATATGGGCAATCACAGATCTCAGAGTTCAGTGTTCACTTGCCTGAAGTAGGCATAAGGACATTACTATCTATTATACTGTACTGTTCTCTGGTTGTTTTCTGTGAATGATGCTGTCTTCTCATCTCAATTACAAGCTCTTCAAATCCAGGAATAATTTTTGCCACTTATGGCAGGCACATATTCTATTTCTGATAAATACTTGTTAAACTCATTTTGCTTTGAAGACGACTTGAGTTTCCATTAAGCTCTGTGACTCTTTAAGAGGGTTCAGCCTTGGTACAAAAGTAAAGGTCATTCCTAGCTAAAACAGTTACTTGAAACTCCAGGAACTACTCTGGGAATCCAGCTCTTGCATCAAGTTTGGAAGGAAATTATCTTATTAAACAATGATAAATTTAAAGCTAGTCAAATGGCCTTTGTTTAAATACCCTTAAAGTCTTTGCCCATTCAATCTTCTCTTCAGAAAAGTCAATCTGATCCTCACCCAGACACATAGCTCTACAGTACCAGTTAGAGGAATATGTAGGCCATGAATCAGACTCCGCTGTGGAAAGAAATCCTTGAGTCACGATCATAATATTCCACTGGCATCCACCCCAGGGACAAGGTATTCATTTAAGAGTGCTGTTCTTCCATGCAAAGGATGAAGTACCAAGAAGCTCCTAATCATTACAGTCATCACTTAAACATCCTACTTTAGTTATCTGTGCAAGGCCATCTGGTCACCCTTGCCTATCGGGATCCTGCAGTCATGTGTACCCCATCCAAAGGGGTCCTGGTTTTATTTATTAACTTAATAAATATTTACTGTCAATTTGGAGCTAGTCACTGTTCTAGGTGCTGGAGATACAACAGAAAACAAGACAAAAAGGTCCTGACTTAGGGAATTATATTCTAATAAATTATAGTCTAGAAAAGGTTACCCATTTGTTTTATCTCTTCTCTGATCAGTTCTAGAGAATGTACTTTTTTCTATCTGCCTGCCTGCTTGTTTTTATGGTCCCATCTTTAACCTTTTTCTTGCTATTTCTTTTTTTTTTTCATTTCTTTACCTGAAATTTTTAATGCCTTATGAGGCTCCCTGAAATGAGGCTAAGCCATGAACAACCATGAAGACTACAAAAAACTAGAACACCAATAAGATTTCTTAAGCTGCTCCAATGGAAGAACAGTTCCTAAAATTTTCAAATGTTGATTTATACTTGAGAAGTAATATATGATTTTAAGTACCATTACATAGATATATATATTACAAATATAATTATATATTTACAAATATTACACACACATGCACACACACGATCTTTAAACTTTCTCCTGTAAGCTATCAAAAGGACAGTCCATAACTAAGCATTGATTATATATGGTGATTCAATTCATTTCATAAGGCAATGTAAGAGTTAAATATTCTCAGCACTACCCTAACTGGCACTGTTAGAGAAAAGCATATTAAAAAGATTAAAAATTGAAGATATTGCTTGAATAAGCCAGAATAGTTAAGAAAAATATAACATCTCAATTATATTTTTTTCAACTTTCATGTTGAGAGAGGAAAAAATTAATGCAGACAACAAATATTTAAAATAATATAAACCAGGGCTGGAGATGAACCTCAGTGGTAGAGCACTTGCCTAGCATGTGCAAGGCCCTGGGTTCAACCCCCATCACCACGAACAAAACAAAGTTAAAAAACCCCAAACCAAAACACAAACCAGAATTACAACTGTAATGAATTCGAGAGGTTTAAGTAGAATGGTCTACGTGCCCTGTAGACCAATATTTGCAAGTTCTTAAATGAAATTAAAATGTAATCCTGGAAAATTTAAACATCAGAATTCTTTAAGAGTCACACTAAAGTTGTTTTATAAGGAAAGTAGGCAACTATACTCTTAAAATTTTCTTGGTCTAAATAATCTCTTCTGTACTAAATGGTCTCAAACACTAGTCTAAATGCCTGAGTGGATTTAAGACTGCAAATTATTTTGGCCTTAGCCACATACATACCTATCTTACTCTTTTATGTAAAGGTGGGAGAGCTCCCCATTAACCAAGAATCAAGAGAATTTTCTCATTTTTTTTTAACAACTAAAATTTCTGCATGTATACCTGGTACCTGAAGTATATAGAGATATATATTTTGCAGTTCTGAGAATGAACCTAGGGCCTCCTGTATGCTGGGCAAACACTCTACCACTGAGCTGCATCCCCAGCCTTATGAATATATTTTAAATCAATTTTTTGTTATAATGGCACATTAGGGACTCAGTGGACACTTAAAGTATGAATTACACTACTATTATAATAAAAAATGGCCTTAAGTCTGGCTTCTCCAAGTACGTTTGGAGAGTTAGCAGTATTGGTATGATCTGGTAGCTTTTTATAAATAAAGAAATTTCAGGCTCCACCCTAGACCTAACTAAACTTGAATCTTCATTTTAACAAGAGCCCCAGGTAAATAATGTGCACATGAAAATCACTGATCCAAATGACATATTCATAAACTATTTTCTAATTTTGATTCTTAATGAAGCATTAGAAGGCAGCACATAAACAAAAATTTGAGAGAAAAAAGAAAAAAATCTTGTATATTATAAAATACCACACTCAGCTTTTATAAGGGTGGGGGGGATAAAAGCCTGTTAAAGGGCAAACAAACAATATTGAACCAGGCCCTTGAGTAATACTTCTGATATTGTCTGGATATGCTGAGAAGACAAATGGTTCCCTTTCTCAGCACTCATTTGCTCCTTCTGTAACCACCTTCCTGACCTCAACACTTAGCCTGGCCACACCCAGAGGCTCTGCCAAGCCCTGTCTGCCCAGCCAGGCTCCCAGTCCTGGTTTCTCCTGGTCTCGCTCATTCCCTGTCACAGTGTAAAGACAGTGGATGCAAAAGGGTGAGGCCTCACAACAGCCTGTACACACTGGGCTCCACACCTTGCGAGAAGCCAGGGACAGACAGAGCTATCTATCTATTCTCCCAGGAGTTTCCAGCAATAGGCCTCAAAACCCTGACTTGCTTTGTTTAGTCTTATTTTTGATGGTAGGGAGGGAACTGAGAACATCTGAGTGATGCTGTCCAAAATGAGTTGTGAACATTCCTAGGCAGTCTCAAGTTACCAGTTCCAATTTTCGGTTTCCTTCCTTTGATATTGCTGAACCCCCATTTCGATTCCACTGTCTATATTCACTTATTCTATAGTCTTAAAGTGAAAAAACAGAGAGGCACAACCTATTTCTTTTCCTCCAGGAAAAGGGACTGTGCTGTCTTTGTGGAGAGGGAGTTTGTCTTAGGCATCTCGCGTCCACCGATACTGTCTTCTAGGTAGTGATCATTAAACCTATGCCTTGCTACATGATCTCACATTCATTTTATGCTTAGCAAGCAACCTATGCTCATGGTTCCTTACCTATTTTATTCTTTCTTTAGCCTGACTTGCAACCCTAGTATTTTCCTAGCCTACTCTTGTTAAATCACCAAGGCCTCCTGACTTCCACACCTAATGGATACGTAAGTTCTCTGTGACATTGCATGCTGTCTTCTATCCCTTCCCTTGACTCCATATCACCATGCTCTCCTGGCCTGGCTAGTGACTCTCTTTGGTTTCCTCTTTATCTTTCCTTTCACCATCTCACCAAAGTTAGTGGTCCCCAGAATGTGGATTTATCCTCCCTTCTAATCTCGCTTTATGCTTTCCCTAGCTGGGTTCATCTTTACCCAAGGCTTTTGACTACACTATTAACTCCCAGTCTGGATTTCCAGCTCTGGCTTCTCTCCTGAGCTCTGTTCCTGCACCTCCGGCTGCCCTCCCTGACAGCTACACTACCAGGGCAGCCTCTCAGCACACACTCAACAATATGCAATTTCCTTTTTGCCCTCTCAATAGGACCCCTTCTGAATTACCGATCTTAGTTCATGACGTCACCATTTGCCCAGCCATCCACGCTAAAAAGCTTTAATCATTTATAATCCATGCTGTCACAAAACATTTATCTTCTACGAGCATAAAAATGAGCACTCCGTACTTTCCAATAAAGTTGTCCTCTGTATACCTACTGTTGTTAGCAGGAAATGTTCAGCTTTCTCTTCAGCACAAGCCACTAGGCCTACTGGGGTTCCAAGCTGCCTCTAGGGCACCATCTCCTCCTGCATCCCTAGGTACCCATCCATCCTAAAGTATGGGAACTACTTACAGTATGAGGTTCTTTCACCCTACTAGCCCTGCATGTGCTGCAGCTTCTGTCCAAGTAGTGACTCTCAGTAGGGGGCAATTTTGCCTCCCAGGGGACTTTTGGCATCTGGAGGCATTTTTCAGTGTTTACTCTGGAGAGGGTGTTACTAGCCTCGAGTGGGTGGAGGTCAGGGATGCTGCTACATGTCCTACAGTGCACAGGACAGTCCCACACAACAAAGCACCCTTCAGCCCAAATAAAAATAGTGCTGAGACTAAGAATCCCTGCCCTTCTTAGAATCCATAATTTCTCTGCCTGCTGAACTCCAATTCACTTATCAAGACTCAGCTCAAAAGTCACCTCCTCTGTGAAGCTTTCCTCTACCAAGTAGGTCCTTTCCTACAGAACAATATTGTCACACCTTCCTTTCTCATGCACATCTCTATTTCAACACATCACACATCAGACTGAAACATTTGTTTACCAGTGTGTCCCTATTACTAGAAAGGGAGTTCCCCCAAAGCAAGAATGTATTTTATTCAACTTTTATTCTCTGCTTGGCATTCAGATGTGTTCTAGATGACATGAATTGAAGAAGAAGCATTGACAGAGAATACAAGATATTTCCAAGTTAACAATTCAACCCCCTGAACCTCTCTGAAATCAGTATTATAACTCTTAAGAAATACACATATATACTTTTTGCCAAATTAAAAAAAACTGGTCATTAACATTGTGGAGTCACAGTTCTAGAGGTAACATTTATAAATGACATTGATTTTTATAGAAGAGATTAAGTGCTATTCAAGGTAAACAGCCAAGTGTCTCTAAATATTCTGCTAAATTTAATAAAACAAAGACTAGAAGAATAATGGAACACTAAAGTAAGTATATATTTTAAAATTTGTTTTAGGAAGAACAACTAAAGAAATTATTGAAATGTATAATCTTGAGATCAATGATAAAGATTTTGAAATAATTGAGACATAAATTTTTTAAGGTTCTATTCTATTAGGCTTAAGCAATTTAGCTATCCAGGATTAAGTAACAGATAATGAACAAAAACTTTTATAACAAAAAGAAAAAATATAAAAATGTTTTCAATAAAAACATGCTTATAAGTGGAGAATGTAAAACATGTACAAGCATGGGCAAAATTCAAAGATATATTAAAAATAGGGTAATAAAGTCTCTGAGCATCCTAACAATATAATAGTTCAGAAAAGGGACAGACAGGGAAAAAATAAATAGCAATAATTTTTGTAACTGTGTAAGTACCTTAGCTCATTAACCTATTCCTTGATTAAGCTGACAAAATATCACACACAACATTAAAACACTGAATTTCTATTTGCAGATCAAAAATCATTATGCAGCCTTTAAAAAAGTGATATTGTATTTCAAAAGGCATAAAAAACAAACTTTCCCATTATTGTTATTTTCCTTGCTATGGCTAAAATAAATACCATGCAGACTACGAAACTCCATCTTTATTCTAAGTTGTAAACACAGAACATAGTGTGTGTCCCAGACACAGGTAAAAGTTCTCACTAGGCTTTAAAAATTAGTCATTAATGATCTGTTGATTACAGAAAGCAAGAAACCAGACACTCTGCTGCTGCAGGCTGGTAGCTAAACACATAAGAAAAGAATCTGTAGACCTCTAGTGCTTTAGAAACCAGGGTCTCTGACCAAAGCAGTGATTTAATTTCATGGCTGCTCGGAACAGATAGCTGACATTACTAAATGCTACTCTAATATCAACTTGTTAAATGTGAATCCAGACTCAGCATATCAGAATACTAACCCAGACTAACTGGAGACATGGGAAATATTTTGGGAGCTGTTTATTTTTAAGTGAGTTACAATATACCACTATAATTAGATTAATATATAATTATTGATAAACACAGGATTATTTCTAAAATCCCATTATTGTTGCCACTGCTGTGTTTAAAAAAAGCAACATTAGTACCTTCCTCATAAAACAAGCCCTTGTGATTCACTACTTATCAATTAGACCAACTTAGATCTAGTATTTATTGAATTTAACTGTCATTTCATTGTTTACAATACTTTTCTAAAGACAAGTTGTTAACTACCCATTGAAAGGAGGACAATTTAAAGTTCTTCAATAAACTGCACACCTCTGAACTCTTATAATCCAATAATCTATGAAAAACAGAGTTGGTGCAAAGCTAGGCATTTGGTTGTCAGACATGCAAAAATATGTTAGCTTACCTACATTTAAATAAGACCAATAAAAATGTGTATTTTCAGCAATGAAAAAGGCATTTAATTTGCATTTCATTAAAATACATGGAAAATACCCTTTTAAAAAAGTATCAACAGCAAATTATAATACTGCCACAAAATCAACTATTTTAAGGATCTTTCTATAAATACTTCTAGGCTAATTATTCCTTTCAGATTATTTCATTAAATGTTAAATAAATTTACAAGCAGCATTAATTAGCAAATTATTAATGTTTTTTCATAGTGTCACTTCATTCTTCCCTTTTTTTGGGGGGGGTATAATTGAATGGATTATAATCTCCAAAAAGGCTGGTTTTAAAAAAGTTTTCTAAATGTAATTAATAATTCTTATGAAACATAGAATTTGAAATCTGATCTCTTTTCATCCTCAGTAAAGTAGTTGCTCAGATTAACATCGAGGCATTGTTAATAATGATTATATTTACCAGATTTCAAAAGACAGAAAACAAACTAGCAATTACTTAATGTTTCACCTGTCTAAAGTTATTTTTTTCAAACTTTAATACACATGTTGGGTGTTATATAAATACAGATAAACAGATAAAGTGCTGCCCCCCCCCCCAAAAAAAAATTATGTGCTGTCATCTAGAACTGGTTTAGTCAGAAAATTTTTTAAATTTCCTGGACTCTACTGAACTCTTACCAAAACAGAAATTTTAAAAAACTATTTCAGTTCAAACATTTCAAGTACTTTTGAAAGACCAAATTACATAAAGAGCTGGTTTGGCTAAGATTCCTTATAGCTAAATTTTTAATATCATAGAGCAAAATTAACAAAACAACAATTTAATATGTAAATAGAAAGCTATGAGAAATGGCTGGTCATTTAAAGTAAATTCAAACATATAAAAACTTAGAAATCAATATTGTTGAGTGAGTTACATTTTAGAAGGCAGTATTAACTGGTAGCTAAAGAAAAATAGGGTGGAAACAAAATTCCTGTGGTTAGGGTTATATACAAATGCAAATGCTACTTATTTTTCCTCTGCTTTAAACATGTAATATAATGGTTTTTATCAATGCTTTTATAATACAGGCATTTAAGAGAGATTTCTTCTATGCTTATCGGTAACAGGATTTTCACAAGTTTTTTTTTAACATTTTAAAAAATATGCATTCTGTATTTTAGTTCACAATGATTAAGGAGAGGTGAAAACTAATCAGGAATCACATATGGAGTTACATTAAAATACTGTGCCACTTGAAAGAAAAATATACCAAGATAAAGTGTTATGAGATATTGTTTTTTAAAACTTGGTTTTATGTTTTAGAAATAGTTTATGGCTTAAATCACTTAGGAAAGTTTTTTTTTTCCCTTCTTTTTTAAATACACAGTTTGTCCGTTGGTAAAATAACAGAGTGAAAAACTGTTGGGGGTTCTTCAGATTCACAAATATAAAGTTTATGACTACAAAATACTTGGTAGCTAAAGTCCAGGAAAGCATATAAACTGCTACATGATAATAAATTATAACTGAATATTTCAGTAAGACAATCTAATATAAATGGACATTTATAAAGACCAAAGGAAACTTACCTTACAAGAATTTGAGAGTTCATTTGTGAAATCTCTGGTGCTGTCTCTTGATACACTGTTACCTTTACCTTCACTTCCAGATGCGAACTTTATGAGTAACTGAGATGGTCCCCCCTTGGAACAATTGTGCTTAAGGCTGGATAAACAGGAAATATTTGGATAAGTTCCTCCCAGTGAAACACTTCTGTGTAAAACAGCATGGTTTTTGTTTATCTGTGAATTTGGTCTTTCCAACTCTCCATCAATATTTATTTGATAATCCATGTTTTGGTTGGCTGGTAAACAGGTAGCCATCCTGGGCATCAACTTGGTACACTCTGAATCAGAATTAAGTGTAGTTTCTGACATTTCTGGTTTACAGTCGTCATTTGTTGTTTCACAATCTAACGTGGTGGCTTTTTGTTGAGTGAAATGCACTGAAACACAAGGGTATCCTTCAGATGACTTTTCGCAGACAGTCTGTTTTGGACTATTATTTGAAATAACAATTTTCTTTTGTGGTGAGCCCTTTGCGTGAAGTGGTCGTATGTCTCTTACTTCTCCAGGAGTACAAACTGTTTTAGATAATCGGAGTCCATTGACAGCTGTGGAAAGGAATCCTTTACCACCAGTACCATCTTCATTATGTGAAATTTCATTAGGAGAAACAATAAACTGATGTGAGGTTTGATAGGATCCTTTGCTTGGAAGAATACCTGCACTTGTTGGAGAAGTTGGTGGGGTATTTGAAGGACTCCTAGGAAAAATGACTAAGGATGAGCAACGTTTCAGTGGAATTTTTGCATTCCTGTTCACTGGCAATTTCATAATATCTATTCTATGCTCCAACTCATCCTGGACAAAGGGAACTGTACTTGGACTTCTTGAAAAAATTTCACAGGGAGTAGCATTCCTGTTTGGCACATTTCTATTGGAGGTGCAGTCAGAAGGTAGATTTCCACCAAAAAAGGTATCATCACTCGATGGAAAAGTATAACCACTACTGTCACTGATGACACTGTTGGTGTATGAACCTCCACTTGTGATACTTGCACACGACCCATAATCACTACCGTTGCTGCTGTAAGATCCATTATCACTGGTTGAAAAGTTACTAAGGCTATCACTACAAATGGCAGAACTGCTTAAAAGGTTACCATCGTTCACAGCATTCAGTTCATTATCAACCACAGCACTGCTATAAATGCCATCCTTCAAGACACAAGTAAATGAAGCATCGTCACCATCAGCTAAGACATTGCTAGGCTGAAGACATCCACTGTACCTTGTTGGCTGTAGTGAAATCTGAAGACAGCTGCTCTTTTTATTAACATTTTCAGATGAAGGAACAGATGCTCTTTCCTGAGGCTTCACGTTTTCCTTTATTAACGGCGCTAGTGCAGTCTGTCTGGGCGTCAGCTTCATTTGAACAACATTAGACGTTGAAATCCGTGTTGGTTTTTTGAAGCACATGTGAACATGGCTATCCAAATCATCTCCGGAGGTTTCTGACAGAGGGTAAGTATTGCTTCTTCTGGCTGCAAAGTGCAATCGTAAGCTTTGTGCCATTTGTTCTCATTTCCAAACATGTTAAGGGCTGAAAGTCAAAACAAAGATCTCTGTCCGTAGACAGGCTAGAAGCAGCTGCACTGCATCGAAAGAAAAAATCATTTGTGGTGCCTAAAAGAGCTATTAAGTAAGAGCCTTTATCCTAAGTAAAACACTAGATACCAGATACCATAGAAAGAAAAAGACGACCTATTCCTGAGACTGACGTTTCTAAAATGTCTTGAATCGCTCGTAGTCAAAATGCCTTCACTTACAAAGCACTTGATTTCCAGCGACCTTTAAGCTGAGCTCAGCTGCAGCACACTGACTCAAACACAGCCAACCTTGTTTCAATTATACCTTCTCCAATTTGCATGAATGAGTAACACAAGAACAACAATCTTCTAGCATTTCAAGTTAAAACAGTATTTTTTCATCCCAGCTCTACTAAATGAACATTTAACTACGTGAATCACAGTGCCTATACTTTCTTCAGCAGAGTTTGACCACTAATATTTTTACCCAAAGGTATAGAATTACAGGAAGTTGGTAGGAATGAAGCCCCATGTAATTGAGTATCAAATCAAAGATTAAATTTCCAAATAGTAGCCACACTAGGAGTCTAGTCAAGTTAGTTAATGTAGAAAGGAATAGGGACTGTTATTTAAAAAAAAAAAAAAAGAATAAATTCAAACAGTTGTATAAATCCGGAAATAACAAAACATTGGAGTGAATTAAAACTTTAGCATTAAACCAAACACATGAATACTTTATCTTTCAAAATACTAGTTATGAAAAGTGAAAGCTTATATATAGAACTACAAAATGAGTCTGGTAATACTACTGCACAAATTGAACATAGGTCTGAGGGGGGAAAAAAAGTTTAAGAGAAGCTGTCACCAAGCATTTTCTCCTGTAATTTTAAGGCCTTTTCCAGCCAAGTAGTACAGTCTTTAAATGATGCCATTTATATTTTGACTATTAAAACTCTGCCAAGAAATAGCCTAAGCAAACATTCCATTAAAAATATATGCAGATTAGACAGAAAAACTATACCCCAATATAGTTTGAACACATTGGATATTTTATTCCACTGTCTCTGCAATTCATTCACTTAAGGGAGTGTTGTGGTAAGTAAAGAAGTCTAAAAAGGATTTAACACATCAAATAAACATATCTCAATGCCAATTCTGTTCTGAAAAACTCTAAGAGCTCTTTGCTGGCCCCTACTGGTGCTTTGAAACAATCCCTGTAGCTGTTTGATATCTATAAAGAAATACAAACCATGCTGCATATTTCTTTATATAAACAAAGTACATAGTTGTTTACATTTTTGCGTATTAGCACTGCCGTAGAGCTGGAATAACTTACGGGTGCTGATAAAACTCTCACAGTGGAGAACAGTAGACCGTTTGTCCTTTTAGAGGTTGTGATTTTGTATATATATATTTTTCTGCTTTGTATTTATTTAACCTTTATTTTCAGTTTACTAGGCAATAAAAGTTTAATATTTTAATTTCTCTCCCAAATGTCATAGACCAAGGTTGGTATTCTATTTGAAAGAAACAAATTTATTTTTAAATAATACTCTAGGGTATATTTAAACCCCTTACCTGAATTTTATAGCTGGAACTCCAGTAATAAATATATACTGGCTCATTCATAGGAAAGTAAAAAGTAAAATAGTTCAGTTGTTTACACCACATGGTACTACACCCAACTTGTATTTTTCTAAGTAAGTTTTTTGCCTAAGTGAAAGCAAATATGTAAAACATATACTCACACTTTGTTTAAAAAAGAAAACTGCTTAAGTTAGATTTGTTTTCAATCACAATTTTCTAAACAGAATTTTTAATCAATTAAGACATGACAAAATATAAAAACGGAAATTGGTTAAGTTTTATTTGGTTGAAATGAAAGTCTCTGTTTTAGAAGGTTGACAACAGTTGTAAAGTTAATAATACAATTATTATATTATTTTGGTTTTATATAACCTATTTCCTCGATGACTTTAGTAAATATCCCATTATTATTCTTTTTCTTTTGAAAAGAAAAAGTTCTGATTGTTTCACTTTGCCTTCCAGTGACTTTAGCTTCTCCTCGTGGATTAAGTTAGGGGTTTAGTAATTCAAAGAATGGATTGCTTCTAAAAAGCTAATCAATAAGAGCTAAAGTGCAAATGCCTGTGGCCTAAAACTTCCAGTTAGTAAGAAAAACTCTACTGATTTTTAAAAAATTTTTATTTTGGTACTGGGAATTGAATCCAGGCCACTTAACCACTGAGCCACATCCTAGTCCTTTTAATTTTCTATTGAGACAGGGTCTCGCTAAGTTGTTTAGGGCCTCATTAAATTGCTGAGGCTGGCTTTGAACTTGTGATCCTCCTACCTCAGCCTCCAGAGCCTCTGGGATTACAGGCCTGCACCACCATGCCCAGCTCCACTAAGTCTTAATATAAAATAATCAGGTAATTGGCCAGATAAATATTTTTTCTTTAATAAATCAGTTTTACTACTACCATCATTTTCATGCCTCCTGACTAAATTTTAATCTTCCATGATGGGAGGACAATGACTAAACATTTCTTCTGATCCTCCTGAGCTTGTGCTGGACACAAAATAAGCACCAAATAACCCTGAGTAGGAGGATACATGGCTGGCTGGCTGGTTGATGTCACTGAGGTCACTGACTGCTAACACTTTCTTTTAAGACTATTTATTTATTTATGCAGTAGTGGGGACTGAACTCAGGGACTCTCTACCACCAAGTTACATCCCCAACCCTTTTTCTTTTTTTTAATTTTGTGACAGGGTCTTGCTAGGTTGTCCAGGCTGGCCTCAAACTTGTGATCCTCCTGCCTCATTCCTCTGAGTAGCTGGGAATACAGGCATATGACACAGTGACCAGATAGGATTTTTTAAAAAGTTGATCCTGTTACTACCTCTAAAGAAATATCATAAATCCTCTAAAACTGTACATGAAGGATGATGCTTGAAAACTTTACAAAGAGGGTTTCAGCCAAGAAAGTAAGGTAAGAATCACACACGCTTCTTAGCACTACAGGCTGAGTTTAGTTTAAATTCTAGAGAGGCTGAACCGTCCTCATTGCTGGTTCAGCCTCGGACTGCACCACCATCCTGTACCACCACTATCACAGTTGCACGGTGAACCAGGGCTAAAATGTCACCCCTCTGCCCAGCAGATGCCCAAAGATGAGCATCAACCCTAAGTTCAAGTGGAGAAGAACTGGACAGCCATGGCAGCCCTCTTCTGGGAGGAATTCGTGAAAGTCCTATAGAATTTCATATTTTAGAATGAAACAAATAAGGTTTTAGGAATGAAGCTCAGGACTCCAATCCTGAGTTGTTTGGTTACTGATGATCTCCACAGAAAATAATGTGATTATCCATAAAGTCTGAACTGGCTCTGGGTAATGCTAGTTACCAATGAACTCTGAAAGCCAAAGTCTATCAAGATGGTTAAACTGTACAGGTCAACTTGACTAGGTTATGGTGCCCAGGTGTTTGGTCAAGATGTTGCTATGAGAGTATTTTTAAAGATGTGATTAACATTTAAGTCAGGAAACTCTGAATAAAGAGGAGTGCCTTCCTCAATGTGGGTGGGCCTCATCCAATCACTTGGGGAGGCCGTAAGAGCCTTAAGAGCAAAGACTGAAGTTTCCCAAAGAAACACTTCAACATAGAAATTCTGCCTGAATTTCCAGTTTCCTGGCCTGCCCTGTAGATTTCAAACTCAAATCTGCAACATTTACCCTTGTTTGAATCTCCAGCTTATCAGCCTGCCCCATAGATTTCAGACTTGCCAGCCTCCACAATCACATGAACCAGTTCCTTAAAACCTCTCTGAATAAAAAATATACTGGTTCTGTTTCTCTGGAAAACTCTAACCAGTATAACCATTAAGCCTGAGAAGCAGTCTCCATCCATAAATAGGCAGCTCCTAAAACTTCAGTGATTGAAATGTATGCAGGTATAATTTCTTAGTTTGGCAACATAGAAGCACTATCTTTTGCATCGGTAGGTACAATTTTTTTTTTTAAAAAGTCACATCATTCTGAAATGGACCATCACTATGAACACCATCACCACCATCACCATCACTAGACTGCTAAGTTTTATAAATCTCAAGCTTTAAAATTGGCTGAAAAAAGGAATATAAGACTACTCTTTCTCGATAGCAAGTATCACTTGTACTGCAAACATTTTCCAGATGACTAGAGATTATTCTGCTTGAAATTATACTCGTGCTGTTCACCCTCCATCTCCAAAAATAGTTTCCCATTACAAAATGATAGATATGTCATTTCATTGTGAATGCTACAGGACAATAAAGATACAATGACATTTACAATGGCATTGTCATTTGTTGCAATAGTCAGGCCTATTGCTCCACCAATGACTATAGCTTCTCTAGACTTCAATTATATGCTCAGCCTGGTAACAAGTGAGAGGTCTAGAATTCCACACTACCCTATTCTGATTCTCTGGCTTTTCTTAGCTGGTAAAGGGTGCTTCTTGAGTCAAGCTGTATTTCCAGTGCTTAGCAGAGCATCTAACACAGCACATACATTGAAAACGGCATACCTTACTTATACCAAAACCATAGTAACAGAGAGCCACAAACATGAGAACATGAATGTTAAATAACATATTATATTTGTATCATAAGGAAGAATTTCTGAGTCAAAGCCACTGCCTCATTTTATCCTTATGACATACTTATGAGATATGTAGGTACAAATTCTTATCTTACATTTTAAACACAAACTATTTTCAGAAGGGTTGAATGATTTGCCTAGGGTTACAAGTTAAAGTGCCAAATCAGAGGCAGAACTATAGTAGAACTTCTGACTCCTTGCTGTGGGGATCTAGTGTCCTTTGATTAATGCATTAGTTGTTTTTGCGTTTAGTTAAAAGTTAAAAAATTGGGCTGGGATTGTAGCTCAGTGGTACAGCACTTGCCGAGCATGTGTGAGGCACTGGTTCAATCCTCAGCACCACACAGAAATAAATTACAATAAAGGTAATGTGTTCATCTACAACTAAAAAAAAATATTTAAAAAGTTTAAAAATTATATGTCATGCTTATCAGTCTGGAAATATTCAATTGCTAATATCAAAGACAATGATTTTTTCTTTCAACTCAGCATGAAATGCTGTATAGTATTATGTATACGTAGTAAAGACCCAAGGATTGCTTCTCAGCCTTTTTACTATGGTCAAATGTAAAGACCCAAGGAATTTGTTTGTGTGTGCTGGGGGAGCGTGGTTACTGGGGACTGAACCCAGAGCTCTAGCAAGTGCTCTAGCATTGAACTACATTCGTAGTCTATCAAGGAATTTGAATGAACCAAATAATTCTTTACAAATATCAATTTTGGTAATGAAGAAATAGTCACATCATACTAAAGTTAACTGGTAAAAAGAATTAGACAACTAAGCATGGTGGAAAGCAGAAATGCAAGCTTCAAATAACTCAAATAAAAGAGCTCACCAACAATAAACCCAAGGATCAGGTGGGGATTCACAACAGCATCCATAACAATAGGAAAAATATAGTAATACCACAATCCAGCAAAACTCCAAAACGTGTCTTAGAGATACACTTGGACATTACATAAGGAAACATAGCAAGAATGGTTATCAACTGGTAACTGCCAAAAAACTGGAAACAACACTAATATCTACTAAGAAGAATTAATACATAAATTATGGTATTATGACACATGCAGATGATGGAAAATTCTACATTGGTGAAAATGTCATCCTGGATCAATCTCACAAATACTACACTAAGCAAAACAGCATGACATGGGGAAGTACTCAGAGACCATTTTTATAAAGGAAAAAATACGTAAAAGGAAACAACAAAACATTTTTAAAAGAAATGATAAAATTCTGGGCAGTGACTATTACTTGTAGAGAAGGAAAAGGAGATGCTACAGGGGAGGGGTGCAGGGAGGGCTTCAAAGACTCAAAATGTTCTAATTCCTCAATAGCAGAGTGAGACATTTGTCTTATTACTAAAAATAAAGATTTATATCACATATACTCTTCTATGTATAATATTTAATGATTTAAAAGCAAAACACCAATACTAAATTTTATCTGATCCCATCTGGAGGAAACACAGGCCTGTACAGAGGGTGAGAAAAAGGAAAACATTTTCCTATTCTGTATAAAAAGCAAAACCACAAACAGAAAATAAAATGTTCTACAACTGACCATACCTGATACCTAATCCATTAACATGCATTACTCCACTTTGAAAAGATCAGATTTCTAATCATGATTGGTACTGAGGGTGGGGTCAGTGCTATGATTAACCTGACCATGTGATTTAGAACCTTTTAGAACTTTTTAGAATTTGTGTGAAGCATTTTGAAAAATTTAGAGATTCAAGTTGGAAAAGTTTTAGATTGTTGTAAGCAAAGCCTAATGGGCAATACTGGTGGGAATTCAAAAGACCAGAATGCTGATAGGACTGTTAGACCGTAAAGACTAGGTTCATGGGGTTTCGGAAGAAAAAGAAGACTCTATTGAAAACTGGACTAGAGGCCATTCATGTAATGTCTGGCTAAGAAGTCATCTACATTTGTCCATGTCCTGAGAATTTCTGTGAGACTGAATTTAAACGTAATGGATCAATCTGGTGGAGAAACTGTCAAGGCAGCACAGACTTCAGGGGTTGGCATGGGTATTGCTGAAGGCTTTTTGCCAAGTTTATTATGATAATCAGGAGTAGAAAGCAGAGCAGAAAGACTAGAAGAACCTGGACTTGAAAAGTGAGAGTAGAACTGGAGAAATGGGGGAAGTTGTGGTTGTTAAAGGCATTGTAGTCACTAAAGAGATGCTGCTAAATACTTTACCCAGAAATTAGGAAAGAAGGTTTGAGGGCATGTCAAGAATTGGCAAGACCACACCTATCCCAGGCTCAAGTAAAAATTCCTTTGAGCAGAGACCAGCAGGACACCCTGCTTACACAGGGGGACTTAGGAAATTGTTTCACCATGCTCAGTAACCCACACACTCAGAGTCTGCGGTAGCCATGGTCCCTGGAGGCTTGCCAACTGTTCGAGATGGTGGCAGATCTTGGCAGTAACTGTGCGATGATTCTATATGAATGCAGGGTGCAGGAGTTAGGGAGTCATGGAGGCTTCCACTGATATTTCAAAGGAAGGTCTGAGAGGCCAGACAAAGTGAGGCAGGGTTGGAGTCCCTGTGGGTTTTCCTGAGAGAGTGATGCATGAAGAAGTGAGAAGGAAGCCAAAGCTGCTGTAGAGATCCCTGAAATTAAGAGATGCCAGTAATGTGGAACATCTGCTGAGAAAAGCTGCAGGAATTGAGCAGAAATAAACCAAGAGAGAGACCATTTGGGCTACAAGCAAAAAAGGGTAGAGCTATGCAAGCCCTCTGGAAAGAACATCATGATGCAATGTGGTCCAGATGCTGGACATGGAGCTACAGAACTTGTTTACCCAGCTGGATTTCAGTCTTGCCTTGGTCCCATCCCTTCTTTCTATTTCTCCATTTTTGAAATGAAAATGTTTTTTAAAAATATTTTTAGTTGTAGATGGACACAATACCTTTATTTTTTAATTTTTTTTAATGTGGTGCTGAGGATTGAACCCAGTGCCTCACAAGTGCTAGGCAAGCATTCTACCACTGAGCCACAACCCCAACCCGAAATGAAAATGTTTGTTTTGTGCCTTTATATATTGAATGTATGTAACCTGCTTTTGATTTTTTTACAGGGCCTTGAGCTAAGAGTTTGCCTTGAGTCTCAGAGACTTTGATTGGACTTTGGGGCAATGCTAAAACTATTAGATTATAGACTCTCTTGAAAATGGACTAAATGTATTTTGCATTGTGTTACAGGTATGAATTTTGGGGGGTCAGGAGTGGAATGTTATGGTTTAGATATGAGGTGTCCCCCAAAGCTTATGTGTGAGAAAATGCAAGAAAGTTTAGAGTGACTGGGTTATGAAGGCCTTAACCTAATCAGAGTGTTAATCCCCTGATAGGGATTAACTGAGTAGTGACTATAGGCAGGTAGGGTGTGGCTGGAGGTGGTAGGTACCTGGGGGTCATGCCTTTGGTATGTATTTTGACCTTGTTGAGCAGAGTTCTTTCTGCTTCCCCGTGCAACAGTCCCAGCTATTTCCCTCTGCCACACTCTTCCACCATGATGCTCTGCCTCATCTCGGACCCCAAGCAATGGAGTCAGCCATCTATGGACTGAGACCTCTGAAACTGAGCCCCAAATATACTTTTACTCCTCTAAAATTGTTCTTGTTAAGTTCTTTGGTCAAGCAATCAAAAAGCTGACTAAAACGGTGATGAAGAGCATCCTTTGACAGCAAAAAGAGTACCTCTGCTTATTATGATCTTAAGATTTCACTGACAGTATCTTGAATAACTAGTACAATGATCATTTCTTTTCTTTTTTGTTTGGGGCGGGGTGCCAGGGATTAAACTCAGGGGCACTCAACCACTGAGCCCCATCCCCAGACCTTTTTTGTATTTTATGTAGAGACAGGGTCTCACTGAGTTGCTTAGGGTCTCGCTAAGTTGCTGAGGTTGGCTTTGAACTCGCGATCCTCCTGACTCAGCCTCCCAACCCACGGAATTATAGGTCTGTGCCACTGTGCCCAGCAATGATCATTTCTTGAAGGAAAAAGAAACACCCAGTCTAATCCAAAAACAAATTCGTTTTAAAAATCCAGTTTTTTTGTTAGTTAAAAAATGAATAAAACTGTTTAATTCCTTTTTCAGTGCTTGTGTTTAATTAATAACTGATAAACTTTGAACACTTAACACTGTTCTTACACTTACATGTTCAAATCTTATAGGTTTGAAACATAAATAAATGTTAAAAAGAAGGTTTGAAAAAGGATCCTGTAGACAGAAAATTAGGAAAAGGATAGGACTTCAAGATGTTCTTTAGGAAACCAGGAATGAATAAAATCTCTACTGAAGTACACCTGTGCTTCACATTTCACAGAAGTACAACATGACTTACCAGTCGATTTTCATCAAACACTTCAAAAAGAAGACGGTGCTGCTGAGGATGCACCTATGTAAGAAAAGCACAGTCTTTAAAAACAAAAGAACATCAACCCACAGATACTAAGAAATAAATGTTTTAAAATGTTGTCATTTACTAATTCCTGTTAGTTATGATGTATTTTAAATTATATAAAATATTGGTACAAAAGCAGGGCTGCCACAGGTCACTCATTTTCTTACAATTTCACTGTAACAGCAAAGTAGATTTTGTTTAGTTTCCAGATTTTTCTAAAATTGAAATTTCAAAAGATTTTTTAAATGTTTGCAAAAACTTTAAAATGTACACTAGATTTTAACATCTGATGATCAGTTTTATCTACTCACTTTCTATGTACCAATGCAGAACAACCCAAAGTGGAAGTGGATTTTATGGAAACCACTATTTAGTACTGACTTAATAAAACCATTTGTTGTTTCTATGATAGTACATAAAAAGTCTAAAGTACACACTGAGTTCTCCCTTACTATTTAGATTTTGTAGCACATGCAGAAAAAATTACATGCAGTATTTTTCAAAGCCAATGTCTTTCACTTTTGCTGAAATGTTTCAATATCAAGTTAAAAGTCTACTTAGCTGGGGGAGGTTCACTGGATTGGAACAGAGTAATGGTGGGAAGGGAGAAGGGATGGGAATTGGAAAGACAGTAGAATGAATTGGACATATCTTTCCTATGTTCATATACAAATATACAACTGGTGTAACTCCACGTGGTTTACAACCACAAGAATGGGAAGCTCTGCTCCAAGTATGTATAATATGTCAAAATATATTCTACTGTCATATATAACTAAAAAGAACAAATAAAAAAAAGTGCACTTAGTATCAAACCCACAGAATATCTTTAAAACATTCTGAACACCAGAAGTTAAAATGCTGTATAAAAATATGTTCAGGTTGGCTTTTCTCTTCCCATAATAAGTGTATTATATTGAATACCGCAATATTTTTAACACTTTGTTGTACATGTCAAAAACATTGACAGTTCTCAATTATTTTTTTCTTTCTCCTCCTCCTCCTCCTCTTCTTCTTTCTTCTTCTTCTTTTCAATACCAGGGGTCAAACCCCGACCTTGCACATGCTAGGCAAGCACTCTGCCAGACACCTGGCTACATTCTCAGCCCTTAAAAAAAATTTTTTTTTTTTATCTAGAGACAGGTCTCAAACTTGTGATCCTCCTGCCTTATCTCCAAAGTAGTGGGATTATAGCATGTGCCACAATGACCGGCAGCTTTTGTAATCAAAGTGTAACATATATTCAATGAAGAATAAAAGTACACTAACCTTAACTAACTACACAACTTAATGTTTTATGTGTGTATACATCATCACTCAGATCAAATACAGAATAATCCACTCTACATATTACTTTCTCTGTGGACAATGGTGTCTTCTGGAATTGTTCAACATGAAGACCTGAATATATCTATTTAAAAGCACATCTCTGGGGACTGGGGATATAGCTCAGTTGATAGAGTGCTTGCTTTGCATGCACAAGGCCCTTAGTTCAATCCCCAGCACCACAAAAAAACCAAAACCAAACCAACAAATGAAAAACACATCCCTGGGTCTGGGGTTGAAGCTCATGGTGGAGCACCTGCCTAGGTGAGGCACTGGGTTCCATCCTTAGCACCACATATAAATAAATATAATTATTTTTTTAAAAATATTTTTTAAAAAACCCCCACATTCCTTGTACCTATGTGTGATCAATGAAGCCAGCCTGGTGCCAATAACAGGGTGGGACTTCTGAGAGTACTCTACAAAGAGGGCGACTTAGCTGGGAGAGATGTCCCTTGGCCTTCTAAGAATTTGGTTAGAATAACTGGCACTCCTCCAGCCACACTGTAGCTATGGAGCAATTGAGGACAGAAGACCCAATCAAGGACTAGGAAAATAGTATAAAACAATAATCTTTTCAAAGAGGTAGAACTTGTGAAGAGGAGATGAAATGGAGCTGGAATTTGAAAGATGGGAAGAATTTAAACAAAGAAATGGAGAGAAAATTCACATCAAGGAGGTCACCTGAGGAAAGAAGACCTGGGGACAGAATGAGCATGCTCAAAGGAGGTCAGACTGAAAGTTAAACAATCGTTCTTTCTGGGAGCAGGACTAGGAGAGAGAATGGCCACCAGAATTCATTGCTTTTCATTATACACCCTTTTGTACTACCTATTTTTAAACTATTGTGTAAATTTTTTATTAAAGTTTAAAAATTTATTAAAAATAGGAATAAAGTTATAGAAATACAGTTAACAAAAATAAAGTTAACAGGGTCATGTTTAAAGGAAAGGTGAAAGCAGAAAGAACAAAAATTAAAATACCAATGATAGGCCACTTGAAAAAAGGGTATTTAAGACAATAAATGCATAAAAGAGTTGTGGGGAATACCCAGTTAGAATAAAGTATTGATGACTGCATTATTCTCCTGTGTTTGTAAAGAATCAGAAGCAATATTTCTGGAAATTCTTCCCACAGTTGTAGTAAGAAATGAGTAAGTGACGTCTTAAAGGCTTTATCTAGATATAATTCACATACCATTTATTTGACCCCATTAAAGTATACATTCCAATGTTTTTTAGTGTATTCATAGAATGTACAACCACCACCATTTTAGAACATTTTGTGAATAATGCTGCTATGAAGGTTTTTGAATAAGCTTTGTGTGAACATGTCATAAGTACATTTTTTGTTCTTTTTTAATTGTTTTTTTTCAGGGCCGAGGACTGAACCCAGGGCCTTGCGCATGCTAGGCAAGTGCTCTGCCACTGAGCTAAATCCCAACTCCATAAGGACATTTTAATATAGAAAAATTTTGAGTTTTGATGCAGCAAGTGGAAAATTCCACACCTGACCTCACATAGTCAGAAAACAGAGGCACAATGAGATTTTAGATAAGGAACACTTAGCCTGTAGCAAAATCAACTTAGTGCCCTACTGATGGGGTGCCCACCCCTCTTCCTAAGAGAATGACAGTGTGTGTCAGATGGATGGCCACTCCTCTCCAAGCATAAACTCACTCCCATGGAACAAATCTTCTTACAGTATTTCTATTCTCCTAACATTCAGATTAGAAATGTGTACAGGACACAAATCTAAGCCAAGAGATAAGAGACAAAGTCTTCTATGGAGGGCTTTTTACGAAAAGAGTTCTTTACTTTTTGAGAATTTTTTTGGGGGGGGAAATTCCCTTTTTTCCTCTGCACCTCATCGTGTGAAAATATGACATTTGGAACTGCTATAAGCATCTTGTGACCATGGAGCAATTCCCAAAGAAGCTGGGTTTCTAGTTGATGGAGAAACCAAGCTCCGTCTCTGCTCTGTGTGGTTAGAGGTAATAAACATGCTTATTGTGTCAGTCAATTGTAGCTGTTACTTTGAGCTATTACTTGAAGCTGAAAGTTCCTAAGTAATACACTTCCTCAGAGGGGCCTTCCCTAAACTCCCTCCCACTAAGTGACCTGCCCCAATATTCAGCCCCAGCACACCATGCTCTTTTTCAAAACACCCAGCAACAGGTAATTATCTTGAGTTTCTTGTTAACAGTGGTCTGCCCTAGACAGTAAGCTTCATTAAGGGTAGGGACTGTGCCATCTCATTAACAGGTATTAGTAACAGGCCTGAGAAACAAGTAAAGAAAACATTACACTGAATTTTTGTGTGTCTGTGAAGGTAGTTGATTATGTATGTGTGTAATGTGTATATATTATGTGTGTATATGAAGATAGATGTAGGCATGTGTGTATGTATATATGTATGGACACATACATATACCTGCACATACAAATAATCGAACTATATATACATATACACACACGCATGCACACACACATAGACTTTGTGTGTGTGTGTGTGTGTGTAAAAAGATACACAGATACATAGGGAAAAATCCCAGAAGATCATAAAGTAGTGGTCTAAAGATGATATTGAGGATGATTTTTACCTCTCTTTATGAAAATATCTAACATATACAAAAAATATCCATCACACTACTTCTACAACATAATATGAATATGCACACACATATGTACACATGTAAGTCCAATATGGTGAGTGCAAGTGCTAAAGACATAAGCAGAGCATCCTGGGAGTCTGGGGCCTGGAGAGGGGCTTCTACTGACATGCATGTGTCACATGCAGGCATGGAGTGCATAAAGTGCACACTGCACCTAAAGTTCAGGACTTCTTTCCCGCCTGTAACTTGCTTCCTGGTCTCATCTGAGCAACTGTTTTGTGGATTTTACTATAACTTGCTATTGAGCACTGACTTCAACATGGAGTTTCTCCTGTTTGTTAATAAGCCAATAACAGTGCCTCACAAAAGCTGTCTTTGAACTTTCAAGGACATAAAAGCTCCCTTCAGCTTCTGACCACGATTTCCATATGGCTGAATGCCCAAGAAAGTTTTTGCATAATATATTATCTGGAAAGACATTTTTATGGCGAATATGTTCAGTTGAAAGCATTTGGGACAATGTATAAATAATGATATAAATGACAAAGAGGAAAACAGGGAATCATACATAATAATGTTCTTTGTACAAAGATACAAAATCACCATGTGTTTTCAGTTCCTTTTCTAACTGTGATGAATTAGTGTTGATTCACCAAAATTCATCTCCTTATTCTTGTAATAAATTTGCAAAATTTCCGATTAAAATAAACATGCAGCCTATAATCCTAGAATAAAGTAATGCTAGTTAGAACATTGGGTAATAATGAAGTGATGATAAAATAAACAATGAGAAAAAGAGAGTAGAATTCTGAGCCTGGCTTATCAATTATATGTGACCTTCTTTTAAGGCACAAATAAATCCTGTGTTCATGGATTAGAAGAATTTAGTACTGATAAAATGGCCAGACCTCCCAAAGCAATCTACAGACTCACTACCGTCATCAAAATTTCAATGGCATTCTTTTACAGATATAGAATTCATACAGAACTACAAAGGACTACAAAAGACCCTGAATGTTGAGAAAGAAGAACAAAGCTGGAGGCCTCATGCTAACTGATTTCAAAACGCATTTTGATATTATAGTAATTAAAACAGAATGGTACTGGTGTAAACAGACATTGAGCAGGGGAATAAAAGACGGTCCAAAAGTAAACCTATAAAAGGCATTCACCCAGTCTTCAACAAAGGTGCCAAGCATACGTAATGCAGAAAGGACAACTACTTCAACAAATGGCGTCAGGGAAAACCGATACCCATATGCAAAAGAATGAACTCAGATGCTTTTCTTAAACAAAAAAGTCAACTCAAAATGGATTAAAGACATAAATGTAAGACTGAAATGATAAAATTAGGTGAAAAGCTTCTTGACTTTGGTCTTGATAAAGATTTTTGTTTTCTTGAAATGACACCAAAAGCAGAGGCAACAAAACAAAAATAGACAATAGAACTACATTAATTAACAAGCGTCTGCATAGCAAAGGGAACAAGCAAGAGAGTGGGAAGGCAGCCTTTCGGACGGGAGGAAATATTTGCAATCTATATAGCAGATGAGGGGTTAATCTATATACAGAAGGAACCCCAACAACTCAACAGTAAGAAATAAAACAAAACCCCTAATAACCTGCTTTTAAAAATGGGCTGAGGAGGCTGGGGATACAGCTCAGTTGGTAGAGTGCTTGCCTGGCAAGCACAAGGCCCTGGGTTCAATCCCCAGCTCCGCAAAACAAAACAAAACAAAACAAAACAAAACAAAAAAACAAGGGTTAAGGACTTGAACAGACTTATCTTCAAAAGGGACATAAAACTGGTATGTAAAAAACAGGTATGTAAAAATGGGCTCAAAAATCACTAATCATCAGGGAATGCAAATCAAAACTACAATGAGATATCACTTCACACCTGTCAGGATGGCTACTAACGAAACAGATAACAAGTATTGTCAAGGATTTGGAGAAACCGAAGCCCTTGAACACTGTTGGTGAATATGTAAAATGAAGCCTCTATGGAAAACACTATGGAGGATCCTTCAAAAATTAAAAAGAGAAGTGCCAGATAATATGGCAATCCCACTTCTGGGTATATATCTAAAGAAAATAAAGTTACTGTATCACAGAAAGGTCTGCACTCCCATGTTGACTATAGTATTATTCACAGTAGCCAATATGGAAACAACCTCCATGTCCATCAAAGGATGAAAAGAATGTGACACACATACAATGGAATATTAGCCTTTAAAAAGAAGGAAATCTTACCATTTGCAACAATATGAATGAACTCTGAGGACATTATGCTGAATGAAATAAGTCAGTCCCAGAAGAGCAAATACTGCATGATCCCACTTATAGGAGGTATCTAAAATAATAAACTGAAGCAGAGAATAGAATGGTGGTTACCAGGGGGTCAGGGGAGAGGCAAGTGGGGAATTGTTCAATAGGTATAAAGTTTCAGTTATACAAGATGAGTAAGTTCTAGAGACCTGCTGTGTAACACAGTGCATACAGTTAATAGCACTGGTTAAATCACAGGTGAAGAGTTTTTACCTTTTCCCAAAAAGCAAGGTGCAGGAGGACACCTTTGGCAGTGAGGAGTATGTTTATTACCCTGATTGTGGTGATGCTGTCTCAGGTCTATGCATATACTTAAAAACATTAAATTGTATATATTAAATGTGTGCAGTTTTTAGTCTATCAACTATACCTCCAAAAGGTAAGTAAAAAAAAAAATTAAATTAAAATAAATATCCTTTATTCAAGAAAAAGGCAATTATTGTTCAGCATCAAAACCAAGTTGTTGCACTGCATGTACAGTAAAAGAAAGGTGATTGCAATATTTGGTGTACAAATGCTTAACTCTGAAGTCATGAGTGTAAAAACAGCATGGGATGCGAGGCAATACAGTTACAACAATGCAGAAGAGTTGCACCAAAGAGCAAAAAGACAACAGCCCGAATGACATTGGTGATTTCTCAGTATTCTGTAAATACTTGCTTAGTAATTTCTTTGTATTTTTAATTCCTTACCATGTTAATCAAGCATATAATCAAGTATCATATATTTGCGAGAAATGGCATTTACAATACGGTGGGCACCAGGTCCATTTAATGCACTGGTGGCAAAGTCATTCTTAAAAGCCAAGCACAACAAGTTAGTGTTTTGTTTCTACCTTTATAATATTACACAAAACTAGTAAATGGTGAATTAGTCTGCCACTCTAATTTTTATTTGCCCAGAATAGCTAAAAATAATATATTTCATTGGCCCTACAGAGAAAAAAAGATGTTTTTTAAATAGCCTTGTTTTTGTGATAACATCTCTAATTCAAAAGTGGTGCTGAATTTCTTTTTTCAAAAGTGGTGCTAAATTTCAAGCAAAAGGCAAACAAGAACATGGGAACTAATGAGAAGATTTTAAATTATAATTTAAAAAACTTTTGGGGCTGGGGATATGGCTCAGTTGGTAGCGTGCTTGCCTTGCAAGCACAAGGCCCTGGGTTCAATCCCCAGCACTGCAAAATAAATAAATAAATAAATAAATAAATAAATAAATAAATAAATAAATAAATAAAATAAAATAAAATAAAATAAAATAAAAAACTTTTAATCTGACTTATAAATTTTGAATTTTAATTCCTGCAATATACATCCATACTATTTCTCTCATATTATTATTTCTTTCATATTATTTTGTGATATACTTTGGCTGTGAAAGAATTTGTGCAGGCTGGGTATACAGCTCAGAGTACAAGGGTTTGCTAAGCATGCATAAGGCCCTGGGTTTGACACCCAGCACCAAAAAACAAAGCAAAAAAAAAAAAAAAAAAAAAAAAAAACTACTCTAGCTAAGTTGTTACAATTAATAGCATAAAGTTCTTCATAATACTACCTTATCATTTTTTAAATATGTATATGATGGTCCCTATTCTCATTCCTGATATTAGTCATTTTGTGTTCTCCCTCTCTATTATTTCAGATAGCTAAGACCTATCAGTTTTTAGTTACACTGATTTTCTCAACATTTTGTCCATATTCTATTTCATTGATTTCTACTCTTACTTCCTTCCTTCCTTCCTCTATCTATCTATCTATCTATCTATCTATCTATCTATCTATCGATCGATGGTACTGGGGGTTGAACCCAAACCTCATGTGCAAGGCAAGTGCTCTACCACAGAGCTTTATTCCAAGCCCTTTTACATTTTTTTTTTATTTTGAGATCAGAGTCTTGCTAAATTACCAGACCAGCCTTGAACTAGCAATCCTCCTGCCTCAATCCCCCAAGTAGCTGGGATTACAGACATTTACCACCACATTTCACCAACTGACAGGCAACCCCAGTTGAATATACACCTTTGAATCTACCTCTGTATTCCCACTGCATGCTCCCTGTCAAAGTCTGGGACTAGCAGGGGTTTTAAAACCCCTAACTGGCTTTCTCTAACAGAAAACCCTGTTTGAAGACTCCCCGTCAGCTTACTGAACACTTTCTTAGAGCTGTGCAGTTTGAGGCTCTTTGCACACAACGCTTTCTCTCTCTCTCTCTTTCTCTCTCTCTCTCACACACACACACACACACACACACACACACACACAGCCATCACATACAGTTTCTAGATATCATGATGGGAAGGCTCTCTCCTTCTGGGCCTCCTCCCTTTTTAACTTCCACAGTGCTTCTCCAGTAAACCTCTTACATATCTAGACCCTTCTTGGTTTCTACTTCTTTTTTTTTTTTTTGTAGTTGTAGATGGACGGAATGCCTTTATTTTATTTATTTTTATGTGGTGCTAAGGATTGAATCCAGTGCCTCACACATGCCAGGCAAGCGATCTGCCACTGAGCTACAGCCCCAGCCCAGTATCTATTTCTTAAACTAGCCCACATCCTTTGGCTGATAAGGAACATTCTAACACTAATAGAACATGAAACACATACAGTCCCTGGTCCATCACCTAGAGATTTCTCTAGTGATGTCCTGGAGAAATATCCTGCTAGAGCGGTACTCTCTTGCTAGACTGATGTTTTAGGCTTTTGAGTGTTATGGACAAAACAATGCCTACAGGCACAGTGGAGTTAGCTTGTTATCATTATATCATATCCATATTTTACAGAAAGATATGAGAAAATAAAAGCAGTTAACAAGTAGCTAAAGATTAAATTTGAAATTCAGAAGGCACTGGGCGCAGTGGCACACGCTTATAATCCTAGCACCTTGGAAGGCTGAGGCAGGAGGATCACAAGTTCAAAGCCAGCCCCAGCAACTTAGTGAGGGGCTAAACAACTCAGTAAGACCCTGTCTCTAAATAAAAGACAAAAAAGGGCCAGGGATGTAGCTCAGTGGTTAAGTGCTCCTGAGTTCAATCCCTGGAACCAAAAAAAAAAAAAATTAAGAAAGAAAAGAAAAAGGAAATTCAGAAGGCCTCTCTGGTAACTTATAAAAAGGCTTGTATCTCATGGAGAGGTAACAAGTACACAACCAAGGCACAGACTCAGATTGAACGATTAAGAGTTACAGAGCTCCGGAATACTGAAATGCTTAGCCATGGCAAGTGGGTTAAAAGGCCAGGGCCCTGACACTTGGGATAGGAGGATCTGGGTGGATGCCCCTCTTGATCAGTTCTGCAGGTCCCTACATCCTCACAGCTTGCAGAATAGCCCATCCCTCTGTAATAAGAGTAAGCTGTCATTCAGGCAGGAAGACTCAGAGGCGTCTTCCCCCAAGGAAAAGGACTTCCCTCCTGAGAAATTGTCCCTGCTCCTCCCCTGGCTGCCCAGATAATATCCAATGTTAAATCCTAGCATAACCCAGCTGGGCCAGATAAAAGGGTGAAAGAAATTACATCTTGAAGAAGCTTTAGGAATTAGCTAGCAAGTACCAGCAAGAGCCAGAGGAATCCCCTTGGCACTAAGATTCTTGATCAAAGAGACAGAAATATTAAGACTGGATAAGCAAGAATTTGCTGACTTGGGGTACTTGGTCAGGAAAAGGAATTTAATACCCTGTCAAGGACCCTGTGAGATAAGGCAGCCTTGCTGCTAGAGTGGCTCCTAGAAGCCTGAGAAAAGTGAAGTCTAGGCTGTACCAAGTGAAAATGCCTGAGCTGCCTTGGCCATAGGCAGGGGAAGGAATAAAAAGCTAAAGGAAGTAGGCATGCTGAAGTCGCCTTATCACTTGAAGCCAAAATACCTATGAGATGCTAATGTTCCACAGGAGGGCCCCTGAGGACACACTGATTTACCAGTCATCAGAAGTGCTCTAGGAGAGGTGATCACAGAGGCCAAGAGCAGACACTCCATTGTAGGAACAGGGTCTACAATTATAATGACCACGAGGTTGGAGGGGCCATGAAATAGACCTGGAGGGCAGGGAATAGAGCGTGGCATTCCTAGCGGGGAAATAGGCAGATAAGCGATTAAGAGGCTGCTGAACAACTACACTCAGAAGAACACAAGAATGGAGATGGAGGAGGCTAAGGACAGTTTTCCTAATTTAAAGAAAAACAAAAACATGAACCCTTGTTCAGTTCAAAGCCTCTGAGGTTCTGATATCCAAAACGCACTGACTGAAGAAGTGACTTAGTCCCTAGGAGAAAGTATCTGAATTGTGCTTAAATAAGCAGGAAATGCTTATTTAATGATTCTCCCCTTTCTTCTCCAAAGGGACCTATGGACTTTATTTAGGGGAACATATAGTAGGAAAATTAATCACAGATTTATTTGGGAATGTTGGAAATAGGATCTGTGTTGATACCAGAGACCCAAAGCATCATCATGACTCCCTTATTACAGCAAGGACTTACAGAGGCCAGATTAAAAATGGAGTCCTGGCTAAAATCCAGCATACAATGAGTCTGTCGGTTCAGAGGTCATTTCTGGTTCTCAAGTATCTAACTGGAATTGATGTACCTGGCAGTTGGATTTCCCCAACTACCATTACATTGGCTGTAAAGCCTACAGGATGAGTCATAGTAAGAAGGCCAAGTAGAAGCCTCTGAACTGTCCTTTCCATGGTTGAGACAGTAAATCAAAAACAATATTGAATGGACATGATACCAGAGCACAAGCAACAAAAGAAAAGCAGATAAATTGATCAGCAAGATTAAAAACTTCTGTGCTTCAAAGGACACTATCAATAAAGTAAAAAGACAACTCATAGAATAGGGGTAACTTTTTGCAAATCATGTGTCTGATAAGGGACTTGCATCTAGAATATATAAAGAAGTATGACTACTCAATAATAAAAAGACAGCCCAACTACAAAATGTACCAAGAATGTGAATAGACATTTTCCCAAAGAAGATACACAACTAGTCAACAAGCACAAGAAAAGATGCTGAACATTGTTAGCCATCAGAGAAAGGCAAACCAAAGCCACAATCAGATACTACTTCACACCCATCAGAAGAGCTGTGGTCAAAAAGACAGAGAATAACAAGCATCGGAAAGGATATGGAGAAAGCAGAACCCTCACACGTTGCTGGTGGGAAAATACAATGGTGCAGTCTTTGGAAAAGTTTGGCAGTTCCTCAAGTAATGAGAAATAGGAGTTACCACCTGATCCAGAATTCTACTCTGAAGTATATACCCAAGAAAATGAAAACATGTCCGCACGAAAACGTATATACCGATGTTCATAGCACCATCACTCAAAATAGTCAAAAACTGGAAGCAACCCAGATGACCAAGTGATGCATATATATACATTTAACCCATACAATATAATGTTATTTGGCAAGAAAGAGAAATGTAGTTTTGATACATGCTACAACATAGTTGAACCTTGAAAGGACTATATATTGTATGATACCATTCATAGGAAATGTCCAGAACAGGCAAATCCATACAGACAAAAAGTAGAATGGCAGGTGCCTGAAGAGGGGAGCAGGTACTGGGGGGAGGGAGGAATGGGAAGTGACAGCTAGAGGTACGGGGTTTCTTTATGGGCTAATAAAAATGTTCTAAAATTGATTTTGGCGATGTTTGCATTATCCAATGACTATGTTAAAAACTACTGAATTGTACATTCTAAGTGGGTGAATTATATATTACATATGTATTATATCAATAAGGCTGTTTAAGAAATAACCAAAACAAGTAAAAATATTACAACCCAGTGGGATGTCAGAGATTAGTGTCACCACTATATACCAAAATAGTACAAGTGTAGTTCTGTAGTATGTTCATTTAATTTCCAGTCTGGTCTCTGCAGAAACCTGACAGATCCTGGGGAATGACTATACAAGCAAGCTCAACTAAGTAAAATCCCAATTGCCTGCCTATTCCTGGATACAATGAGTCCAGAATGGTCTAGCAATACCCATAGACTATGGTTCAATAGGACCCTGGCTGTGTTCCCAGATGTTCTTTTTGGGGGGCCTTGAACCTCTAATTCTACCTGTAGAGTCTAAAGCTAGAGGAATAAGAAGCACAAAATCCTCCCAAGGGTCACTGGTAATAATAGTAGATTGGGCCACTTCTACTCCTTTGTTCCTGGATCCATGTATACTTGGGGAAAAAAGCCTCATATTTAGATCTCTGATTTAAAGAATAAACTATAGGACTGGGATGTAGCTCAGTGGCAAAACATCTGCCTTGCATTCACAAAGCCCTGGGTTCGACCCCCAGTTCCAAAAAAGACAAAAAAAAAAAGAAGAATAAACTATATTCCAAAGAATGGTATCCTGTATTTGCAGAGTATTGCTCCAATCTGGTACTCCAGCTGTGTCTTTAGTGAGCCATTCCACTGCTCTATGAGGCTGCTTACTTCTGTAGTGAGCAGGGATATGACTAATAGAGACCCCGTGGTCAGAGACTCTCCTGTACATCATTCTCTATCCACTGGGTTCCCTGGAAGGATGAATTATTGAGGGGATTTCCAACTCTATGGATCATGCATTCTGAAGTTCCCAGACGGTCAGGTGGCCTTAAGTTCTGTTAATAGGAAAGGCAAACACACACCCAGAAGAGGCATCTATCCAAGGGCAGGAAAATTATTGGCCCTTTCAGAATGGAAGGAACCCAATTTAGCGAACTTAAAAACTAGTTTAGAGTCATGAAGGTTAATGATCTGAGGTTTTGTTTCCTTATAAAGTCTCTGTCTGATTTTGAAATCAGGGTAATACTGGCTTCATGAATGAATTGAGACATGTTCCTTCCTATTTTGTTTTTGGTAAGGCACTGTGTGGAACTGAAATTATTTCTTCCTTAAATGTGTGACAGGAATCAACAGAACTATTTGGGCCTAAATTATTCTTTGTTGGGAAGATTTTTAGCTTAAATTCAATTTATTTAATAGACACAGGACTATTCAGATAAACTACTACTTCTAAGTAAGTCTTCCTAGTAAGTGTCTTAAGTCTATTTCATTAAAGTATGATATTCATAGGCACATAGTTGTTCATAGTATCCCTTATTATCCATTTGATGTCTCTAGGGTCTGCAAAGAAACTGCTTTCTAGTTTCTTAAGGTAGAAGCTTAGATTAATTAAGAAACTTTCTTCTTTTCTAAATTAAGTATTTAATGCTATATATTTCCCTCTAAGCACTGCTTTAGCTGCAACCTACACATTCTGGTATTGTATTTTTCTTTCATCCTGTTAAAATATTTTCTTATTCCCCTTGAAAATACTTATATGACTCATATATTATTTAGAAGGTTGTTGTTTAACTTCCAAATGGAATTTTCCAGACAGCTCTCTGTTATTGATTCCTACTTTAATTTCATTAGAGTCAGAAACCATAATTTGCATTATTTCTAATCATTTTTCAGGTTTGGTTTTTGACCCAGATTACTCAGCTAACATTCCATGGCACTTGAAAAGACTATGTATAGATTATTATTGGATTGAGAGTCTATGATATCAATTAGATAAAACTGATGGTGTTTTCAGGATTTGTATGTCTTTGCTGAATTCTTTCAGTCTACTTGTTCTACCAGTTACTAAGAGAGAAAGAAGAGTTTTGAATTCTCCAAGTATAATAATATATTTTTCTATTTCATTTTTTAGTTCTTTTATTGCTTTGGGTATTCTGTTGTTAGATATGTATACAGTTTTTTTGATGGAGTGACCCTTATTATCATTATATAATGTCCCTCTTTATTATAAGTAATTTTTCTTGTTCTGAAGTCTCCTCTGTCCGATATCAATATAACTACTTCAGTTTCTTTTGATTAACTTTTGCATGCTATGTATTTTTGGCATCTTTTTAACTTTAACTTATTTCATTTTATCTGTTTTTTTTTCAAGTTTTTATGAAATTGACAAATATAAATCATATATACTCAGGTGTACACGATTTGATACATGTAAACTTTGTGAAATTAATAACACAAACTAATACATCTATTATCAGTTAACCACTTAGTGTTTATGTGTGTGCATGTGTGTGTATAATAAAAATACTTAAAATCTACTCTCAGTAAATTTCAAGAAAACAACACAGAATTATAACTATCATGCCCATCAGTACATTAGACTCTCCAGAACTTTCTCATCTTATAAGTGAAAGTGTCTACCCTTTGATTAACATCTCTTCATTTCCCCACCCTTCCAGATTTATAGTTAGAGAATCAAGTTAAGCCCAACACCCTATTATAGCATCATGGGTAAAATTTGAAGTGTCCCATGCTTTATTTTTTTTAACTTTTGAAAAAATGGCAACAGCTGAACACCTCTTTAATATGATAAATAATAAAAAGCTGCCCATGTTTAATGGAGACATGCTAGATGCATTCCCATTAAAATTGGGAACAAGACAAATATTCATCCATCATTATAACTAAACAGTATTTGACATGGACAAAGAGAAAAGAATACAACATAGAAAGAGAACTTTAGTACATTGAAAATATATATATTTGAGTAAAATAATAATAAAATAACTAAATAAGTAAAATAATAAAAGTGCAACAAATGAATAGCTCAACTACTTAGGAGAAATTTTTAAATTGTCTCCCATGCAACATATGTGCCAAAAAGGTGACCAAAACCAGACATTATCAAATCTGGAATTTATTCTGGTGAATGAGTAAAACAGAAATATAGTTTTCATTTTTCTCCATGTGGCTATCCAATTGACTCAATACCATTTATTCAAGAATCAAAATTTTCCAGACTGATTTAAAATGCTGTTTTTATATTGTACTAAGTACAGGAGATCTCTGTCTAAACAAAAGATCAAACAAACAAAAACAGAAGCAACCTCAGTGCTGTTGGCTGGATCCGTAGTAGCAGCATCTCTGCCTCTCCTTTAGCAATTTTCTTCTCTTCTAATTCACTTTACTAATACTGAACAAAAAACAAAAACAAAAACCCTTCAAATGCCAAATACAGATGAGTGGCTTCTGTTTTCCTGACAGAAATCAAGTGCGGTACCATGAAAGACTCCAGAGAAGCTGGAGTTTTAGCAATGGTCAGATTTGCCAAATGCAACAAAGCCTGAGCAAAATGGAATTTATTTGAACCTGGCAACATGGGAATCACTGGTGACCTGAGAGTGCGAGTTAGATCAGAGTGGGTTTAACAAGTGTACTAGGGAAAAAGGAATGAAAAGGGAAGTCTTTCAAGAATGCTGGTCATTCAGATGAACAGAGAAATGAGCCAACAGCTAAGGTGAAGACAGGGTCATGGAAGAGCATTTTGAAGATGATTAAGTGGGAACAATCCAGAAGAGAGGAAGAGATGTCTGCTATTTGTCTCTACCACTGCTGGGATGGCACTGGTTCTGGCAATAGTAAGGACTCTGATAAAGAGATGCAATGAGACACTGTCAGTTTCAGGGCCCTCCCATGGAACCTGAAAAAACTGTTGATTGGAATGTTTGCCCTGATGGTTTAGGGAGGCAGGAGAAGTGAGAAGGCAGCCAACGTCCAGGAAGGGTAAGTAAGAAGAAACGAATCTACTTATTGATAGTTCCTCATTAGTTCCTGCCTGGATCAGTCGATTTAATAAATGATTGGGGAGATCCAAATATTAAATCATCTTGAGAAAAAATATTAAAATCTGATAAATTAGAATAAGACTATAATAAGTCTCTAAATCTGTTTGGTTTATTAGAACAAGAACTCCAGTTTTACAATGGTCTTCATGAATCCTCCCCCCATTTCCTTATATTTTTGTTTTTCATGAGATAAATGGTTCCAGGAAACCTAATTTTCACATTTTAAAAATTTCTTAGGGCTGGGGATGTAGCTCAGTGGTGGAGCACTTGCTCTAGACCCTGGGTTCAATCTCTAGTACTGAAAAAAAAAAATTTAAACTTAGGTAAATTCTAAGATATATCTTAGAATATTATAAAGGAGAACGTATAATCTGTGGAGGAAAAAAACCTTTTTTCTCTTTTAATGTAACAGAATACAAAAGAAAAATGAAATTATGTCATTTGCAGGAAAATGAATGGAACTTGATGCCATTATGTTAAGGGAAATAAGCCAAACTCAGAAGGTCAAGTGTCATATGGTTTTCTCTTGTATGTGAAAGATACCTGTGGGGGCAGGTATCTAATAAAATCAAAGGGAGATCAGTGGAGGAAAGGGTCTTGGAGGTGGGAGGAAGGAGGCAAGGGGAAGTGCTAGGGAATGATACTGGCCAAATTCTATTGTTATATTGTGTTCATGTACAAATATGTAACAACAAATCTCATCAACATGTACAACTATAATGCACCAATAAAAATGTGGAAAGAAGAAAAAATAATAAAATACATACTTACTCTGAATAGTATTTCTTCATTCCATTTTGGATTCAAAGACTAAAAGATAATAAACATAGTATAACTATTTTGTCATAGAAAAATAAAACAAAGTTCATTTAAAACGTTTTTAAATGCCACTAAATCTAACCTTTTTAACGGTTTTCGTTTGCACACTTGCAAGAACTCCATTCATTGGATCATATAACGTCACTCTCACATAAGGATCACTGTTGAAATTAAAAAAGAAAAAAGAAAGAAAAAACCTTCAATTGTTGCTTAGCCCAACCTCAGATTACCCAAACTATCAGATACACAGTTTTCTTTATTAACAATATCTACAATTATTTCCTATACTTAAAAGTCAGGGTTCCACATATAGGGTAAACAATGATAGAAATTTTTATATCTTGTTAAGAAGCTTAAGGACCATGTTAGTAATGTAGACAAAGAATTAGAGATAAAACCTTTTAATTGGAGGTCTAATGATTTATAAACTTTTTAAGTTTTTAAAATTTTGTTTGATTTTTGTTATACTACTTTTTCTTTGGGGTTAAGTTGGTTAATTTAATGATTCTAAGACTGGCTTTTCAAGACCTCATGATGTTCCAAGTTATCTTATGGGTGTAAACTCAGAAAATAAAGACAAATTGAGTGTAGTTAAAAATAATTATGCATTATATAACCCTTTCTAAAAGGAGATATAAAGGAGGAGAATCTTGTAATACACAATGCAAAGCACGGGACCTTCACATCAGCACCTTTTTCCTTGGGTATTCTAAGTACTCACCATTCTCCACTACCAACTCCCACCCCTCAATTACTCATACCATCTTACCTCTTAATTTTGAAAATTTTATTTGTTCTAATTAGTTGTACATGACAGAATACATTTACACATTTTGATAGATCATACATAAATGGAGTATAATCTCTCATTTTTCTGATTATACATACTGCAGAATCACATTGGTCATTCAGTCATAAGTATACATGAGGTAATAATGTCTGTTTCACTCTACTATCATTCCTTCCCCCATACCCCTTCCCCGCCCTTCACTCCCCTCTACCTAATACAAAGTAACTCTGTTCTTTCCTATCCCCCCACTTATTGTGAATTAGCATCTGCATATCAGAGAAAACATTCAGTCTTTGATTTTTTGAGTTTGGCTTATTTCACTTACCATGATATTCTCTAACTCCATCCATTTACCAACAAATGCCAGAATTTCATTCTTCTTTAAAGCTGAGTAATATTCCATTATATATATGTCCCATCTTTATCCATTCATCTGTTGAAGGGCATCTAGGTTGGTTCCATAGTTTAGCTATTGTGAATTGAACTGCTATAAACATCCATGTGGCTGTGTCACTGTAGTATGCTGATTTGGGTATAAACCAAGGAGTGGGATAATTGGATCAAATGGTGGTTCCATTCCAAGTTTTCTGAGGAATCTCCATACTGCTTTCCATAATGGTTGCACCAATTTGCATTCTCATCAGCAATGTATGAGTGTACCTATTTCCCCGCATCTCTGCTAATATTTATTGTTGCCTATATTCTTGATAATTTGCCATTCTGATTGGAGATGGAATCTGAGTTTTGATTTGCATTTCTCTAATTGCTAGAGATGTTGAATATTTTTTCATATATTTGTTGACTGATTGTATATCTTCTTCTATGAAATGTTTGTTCAGTTCCTTAGCCCATTTATTGATTGGGTTATTTGGTTTTTTTGGTGTTAAGTTTTTTGAATTCCTTATATATCCTAGAGATTAATGCTTTATCTGAGGTGCATGTGCTAAAGATTTTCTCCCAATCTGTAGGCTCTCTCTTCACATTATTGATCATTTCTTTTGCTGAGAAGCAGCTTTTTAGTTTGAGTCCATCCCATTTATTGATTCTTGATTTAATTTCTTGTACTTTAGGGGTCTTGTTAAGGAAGTCAGGTCCTAGGCCGACAAGGTGAAGATTTGGGCCTGCTTTTCCCTCTAGTAGTTGCAAGGTCACTGTTCTAGTGCCTAAATCTTTGATCCACAGTGAGTTGAGTTCATACAGGGTGAGAGACAAGGGTTTGATTTAATTTTGGTACATGTGGCTTTCCATTTTTCCCAGCATCATTTGTTGAATAAGCTCTTTTCTCCAGTGAATATTTTTGGCACCTTTGTCTAGTATGAGATACCTGTATTTATGTGGGTTTGTCTCTGTGTCTTCTATTCTGTACCACATGTCTGTTTTGGTGCCAACACCATGTTGTTTTTATTACTATAGCTCTGTAGTGTAGTTTGAGGACTGCTATTGTGATGCCTCCTGCTTCACTTTTCTTGCTAATGATTGCTTTGGTTATTCTGGGTCTCATTTTTCCAAATGAATTTCATGATTGCTTTTTCTAGTTCTATGAAAATGTCATTGGGATTTTAATAGGAACTGCATTAAATTGTATAACACTTTTGGTAATATGGCCATTTTGACAAAATTAATTCTGCCCATCCAGGAGCATGGGAGGTCTTTCTATCTTCTAAGGTTTCTTTCTGAAATACTAGTCTCATTTAGCTTTCATGGTAACTCCCTTCTGGGTCCTCTCATATCATTCTCATGGCTCCCTCTCAGTCTTTCTTAGCCTCCTCTTTGACTACCTACCAGTTACATACTCTTATTCCCTGACCAGCATCTGTTCTCTATTTTCCCTTTCCAATCTCATCCATGGTTTTTAATCTCTAACCATATACTATCAAATATAAATGCAAAATGTAAATATAAATCACCAATCTCATCACCCAGCTAGACATTTCTACCTGGATTGTCTACTGACTACTTAAGAATTTTGCCATTTTAACTGCCTCTTTTATTATATTACTATTGAATTTTAAGTTATTTCTATATTGTGGATTAGTGTTTGTCAGATATATACTGTTTTTATTTTTTAAATTTCTTTTTAAATTATTTTTTGATTCATTGTACACAAATGGGGTACAACTTTCATTTCTCTGGTTGTATAGGATGTAGAGTCACACTGTTTTTGTATGCATACATGTACATGGGGTAACGATGTTTGTCTCATTCTATATCCTTCCTTCCCTCTGCCCGCTCCCCTATGCTTTGTTTTTAGACAAACAAAAGTGTGGCTAGAACATTTAACATGAGCTCCAGCCTCAGATTTTTAAGTGTACAACACATTACTGTTGACTAGGCACAATGTGGCACAGCAGCTCCCTAGAGTTTATTCATCTTGCTTGACCAGAGCTTTATGTCAATTAATTGAGAAGCCCATTTCTACCTCTCTGCAGCCCCTGACAACAACTACTCCACTCCTGGATCTGATAAAGTTCACTATTTTCTATACCTGATATAAGTAGAATCAGGCAGTACTTGTCTTTCTGCAACAGGCTTAGTTCACTTAGCATACTATAACTAACTTCGGTACCTTGACTTTGTACCTTATAGCCATGCTAACTTATTAGTTCTTAGAGCTTTTTTGTAACATTTCTCAGGGTTTTCTGCAGTCACAAGCGTGTTGTCTATACATGAACATAATTTTACTTCTTCTTTTCAATGTGTATTCCTTTATCTTCTTTTCTTGCCACATTATTATAGCTAGGAACACCATGGCAGTGTTGAATAGTAAGAGCAGACAACTTCCTTATTGGTGAGTTTATGTAGAAAACATTCAGACTGTTACCAGTAAGTACATTGTTACACACTGGTTTTCTCATAAGTATCCTGACTCAGGTTTAGGACATTCTCATCTGTTGGTAGTTTTCTGAGAGTTTCTATCATGAGTGGGTATTACATTTTTTGAAGATGCTTTTTCCACTTTTATTAAAATGATCTTGTCTTTTTCTTCCACTCTATTTATACAATGAACTACACTGATTAATTTTCAAATACTAAACCAATTTTATGTTGTATCTTAATTTGCTGAGTTATTTCTTTAAATTAGAATGGGTATTATATTTTATCAAATACATGTTCCACACTAATTGAAATAATCATGTGTTTCTTCTTCTTTACTATATTAATGTGATAAATTATATTTACTTTTTTTAAAAGTGTTGAAAAACCCTTGCATTCTTAGGAAAAAATATCTCACCTGGTGACATAATGTTACATATTGATTGATTTGTTAAAAGTTTAATAAGTGGGGGTGTTAGGGAGGCAAGAATAGAGGAAGGATGAATTGTATAAAGGAAAATGAGGGGTATGGAGGGGGTGAGGGGAAGGAAAAATAATAGAATGAGACAAACATCATTACCCTATGTACATGTATGATTATGCAAATGGTGCAACTCTACTTTGTGTACAATCAGAGAAACGATAGTTGTACCCCACTTGTATACAATGTATTTAAAAAAAAGTTTAATAAGAATGTCTGCATCTAGGACTGGGGTTGTGGCTCAGTGGCAGAGCACTTGCCTAATGTGTGAAGCACTGGGTTCAATTTTCAGCACCACATATAAATAAATGAATAAAATAAAGGTACATCAATAACTAAAAAACATTTAAAAATTTCTGCATCTATATTCATGAACAATATTGGTCTTTAAGTTTTCTTGTGATGTCTCTGTGGTCAAGATAAAAATGGTCTATCAAAGTATCCTCTATTTTTTGAAAGAATTCGTGTGGATTTGTATTATTTTTTCCTTAAATGTTTGATATGTATGTTCAGTGAAATCATGAAGACCTAGATTTTTTTCTTGTGGAAGGCTTTTAACAACAAATTCAATTTCTTTAATTAGTAAAGAGCTATCCAATATTTCTAATTCTTCTGTGGTTAATCTTGGCAATGTGTGTTTTTCAATAATTTTGTCTAAGTTGCATAACATTCTTTACTGGTATGAAGTTGTATAAAATGTTCCCTTTTTGTCCTTTTCATTCCCATAGTATCCACTGCAATGCTCCAGCTTTCATTTGCATTATGATTAATTTTTTCCTTCTTTCTTTAGCTTTTAAACAGTCTAGCTAGAGATTTAAAAATCATATTGGTATTTTCAAATGATAAGCTTTTGATCTTAATGACTTTTTGTATAATTGTTTCTTTTCTATTTCATTGGTTTCTGCTCATCTTCATTGTTTTCTTCCTTCTACTTATTTTGAAATTAATTTGTTCTCCTTTTGCTAATTTCTTCGGGTCAGAACTCAAAACCATACCTAAGACTGGTAGTTTATAAAGAACAGAAATTTATTTTTCACAGTTCTGGAGGCTGGGAACCCATAATCAAGGTGCCAGTGGGTTTGGAATCAGCTGAGGGCTGATCTATGCTTCCAAGATGGCAAATTTTGGGGGGAACCTCTGGAAGGGACACACACGGAGTCCCCACATGCTAAACGGGGCAGAAGGGCAAAAGGGTCTCAGCTATCTCCCTTTAACCTTTTTATAAGGTACTATTTCACTCACAAAGGCAAACCCTTCATGACTTAATCACTTCCCAAGAGGCCCTAATTCTTGAGAGCATCACAATGGGGGTTAAGCTTCATGGGGGCCATACACATTCAAACCATAGCACTACAATCTCACAAACTGTGATACTGCTGTATTGTCCTTTTCAGTTCAAAACGTTTTCTAATTTCTCTTGGGGTTTCTGTAATCTACAGTTTAAATATTTGCTTTTTCATTTATAAATATTTATGGGTTTTCTAGATCTTAATGATTTCTAATTTAATTCCATTGTTATCAGAGAACATCCTCTGTATGTTCAGTCTTTTCAAAACTTCTGAGCCTTGTTCTATGGCCCACACGTGGTCTACACTGGTGAATGCATCATGTGCACTTGAAAAGAATATGTATTCTGCAGTTTTTGACTTGTTTTATGGTCTAGCATGCTGTGCCACACAGACTCCAGGGTAGCTCTATTATCCCCAATTCCCAAGATTCATACCCTTTGTGTTCCCCTCCTCTTAAATGAAAGAACCTATAGATTCTAACCAATAGATTATGGCCAAAGTATGTGATTATATTACAAAAACTGTAACCCATCCTGCTAGAAGACATGCCTTTTCCAGCTGTGAAGAAGAAAGCTGCCAGCATGTGAGCTGCCCAAGGGAGGTCAAAGCAGAAAGCTGAGGTGCCTTCCAGCTAGCAGGCAGCAAAAAACCAAAGCTCTGACTAGGAGTCTGAAGGAACTGAATGCTGCCAATAACCACCTTAGCTTGGAAGTGGACCCTCCCCCAAGCAATCCCCAGATAGCACAGCCCTGTTGTGCCTCGGCATCTACTTTGAATATATGATGAAATTTCTACTAGAAACACGGCTTAGTTACCTTTTATAGAGTTTCCAGTTTTCTACCTCCTGTCAGTTCCTTGTTGTGACTGTGTCAGATATCTGTCTTATACAACAGTCTCCTGGTGGCTATCTCATTATTGGACAGTTAGATACAATCTGCTTGAGTTGCCTCACTGACCTATGCCCCATTTGGACTGTGCGGATATGCCTTCATGGCCTCTCAATGCCACACAACTCATGATTATTTGCTCTACACTTCATTTAGAACTCCCTGATGGAAATTCACCACTTGGATTACACTCTGGACCCCAATAAAGGCCTCAGGCCACAGCTCGCTCTCTCCCATTGTTGAGTATATGTCCTCTATGGCTCCCACTTCCCATTTCTCTTGTGAGGTGTGTTACCCTCTTGTAACAAACTGTTTCTGTTATTATATGTGTTTTCTTAAGTTGCTTCCTCTATATCTCATCTGATTGAGGTACCTGAACCTAACTTCCTTTCTGGTCACTGCTCTCCTAGAGAGTGGCTATCTTGGAAGGAATAAATGACACAGAGTCACAAGGGCATCTTATGCAAGTTTCCTGTGAGAGGCACACTTGGTCATGTGTTAGACACTTAGACCGGATGAAGAAGCACCAGGACAGGCACACTGTGAATACTTATGACCAAATCCCTAGAGGGCCATAGTGCTTGGTTAGAGTTTATAGACACTGGAGAAAAGATCTCATGCCCTACTGAGAAAAATATATATCACAGTCACTATGTAAAACTCTAAAGCAGTGGATCCAGCTAAATAATACAGGGGCTTCTGACCCACAGAAAGAGAGAGAATAAATATGTGTTCTTTTAAGCCATTAAGTTTAAAAATATTGTTATACAATGACAAATAATATTCATATGGTCTTGACCTGTGAATGTACCATGTACAATTGAAAAGAATGCCTATTTTGCAGTTGTTAAGAACAGTGCTTTTTAGGCCAAAGTTACTAATAATATTGTACAAATTTATATTTTTGTTGATTTTAAAAATCAATTTCTGAAAGAGAGGTGTTAATATCTATACTCATGACTGTGGAATTTTTAATTTTCCCCTTTGTGTCAAATTTTGATTCATGTATTTTTGATTCACATATTTTCAAGTTCTGTTAACAAGCACATACAAGGGTATTCTGGATGATTTTATTTTTTATCATTATGAAATGTGTGGAAATGTTTTTTGTGTTGAAATCTGTTTTATCAGATTATAATGTATTCATTTCAATCCTTTTATCTTGTCCTTTGCATGACATATCTTTTTGCTTCCGCTTTCTTTCCACTTAGCTATATCTTTATATTTTAAGTGCACCTTTCATCAACAGTATATAGTTGAGTCTTGTTTTTTTATTTATTGTAACAACCTCTGCCTTGTAGTTACTTTTGACCATCAATGTTTAATATAATTAATGATATTATTTGATTTCAGTCTATAAATTCATTATTTGGTTTTCACTGCCTTCCTTTTCTAAATCTGATCATTTGTTCTTTCTTTCCTGGGTTTTTTATTTTTTCAAGAATTTCATTTAAAAACACCCATTTAAAAATCTATAATTCTTTGCATTATTTTAAATGATTTATCTACATATTTTAATATATACTCTTAATTTTTAATTTTATTTACATTTCATGTGGTATCATTCTACCAAATAGTCCATCACATACACACACACACACCACACACACACACACACACACACACACACACACAAACTTGTCCTTTATGCTATAGTCATTGTAGGTGCTCCATTTACTTTTAATATAAAACCATAAGACAAGGTTACAAAATGTGTTTTAAACAGGCGTATGCTTTATTTTAAAAAGATATGAAGAAAAAAGCAAATGGTCTTTGTATATTCTCAGATATTCAATATTTTTGATATTCTTTATCTCTTTCTGAGTTTCCATCTGGTATCAATCTCTTCGGCCGGAATGTTTTTTACAGGGTACTCTGCCAATGACAAACTCTCATTGTTTTCTTTTTCTAAAACTGTTGTTATTTTGTCATCAGCCTTGGAGGATATTTTTACTAAATATAGAATTCTGGATTGACAGTTGTTTTTCTATTACCACTTTTCTGCTGGCCTCCATAGTTTCTGATAAAAGGTCAGCCCTTAATTGGATTGTACTTTCTCTGTATATAACATGTCATTGTTTTTACTTTGTTAGGATTTTTTTCTTTATATTTGATTTTCAATAGTTTGACTTTTATGTACCTCAGTGTGCTTTTAGGTGTTCATCCTACTTGGTGTTTTTTATATAATTTATGTATTGTATCAAATTTGGAAAAAAAATTGGCCATTATTTTTTCAAATATGTTTTGCCTCATTCCTTATCTCTCATCTCCCTGGGACTCCAATTCTATGTATGCAGACTGCTTGATACTACCTAATAAATCCCTGAGGATCTGTTCATTTTTTATCCCCAATCTTTTTCTCTTATCTTCAAACCAGGTAATCATTTCTATTGATCTATCTTTAAAATCAGTTAATTTTTTTCTTTAACTCCATTCTGCTATTAAATTCAGTCAACAGTTTTAATTTCAATTATTGTATTTTTCAGTTCTATAATTTTCATTTTTAATGTTTTCTGTTTCATTCCTGAATTTCCTATCTTTTGATTTATTGTGAGCATACTTTCTTTTCTCTACAGATATGTGTCCAATTTTCCTGGTACTCTATAGATCAGGCAATTTTATAATATATCCTGAACATTATAAGTGTCAAGTTAGAGAGATTCTGGATTCTGCTATCTTCCTGATGATTTGTTTGTTTGCTTATTTTATCATGTGATCCATTATCTTGTTAGGACAAGGGCCACAAACTCTTTTTCTTGGGCAATAACTCTGATCTCTGTTCAGATCTTCTGTTATCAGCTGAATTTCTGAGCTCTCCAGCTCTTTCCCTTACAGAATCTTCACCAGTGCCATGTTTTCTTTAGATTAGAATGGCAGCTTCCCTGGCCATAAAGACTATAATTTTCTGGGTTCTAATTCCACCTGGCCTCAGACTACTGGGTAACATTGTGAACTCAGTATAGTCCTCTTCCTTCAAGAGCAGACTCCCACCAGAAAATGCCTGCTCTGTTCAAGCTACACTACATTCACGTTGTTACTTTTTCTATCATCCACGGTTGTTATCTGCTAAGGAATTTATAAGATTAGAATTTTACAAATTTCTAGAGGCAGAACTCAATAACAAATCTAATACTACCATTCTGATTTATACCTTTGCCTAATTTTCACAAATTCAGTAATTCAAATAAGAGATTGACGAAACCACCCAAATTGGAAATAATATTCATTTTTCATAACAAATTACTAATATTATTCAAGTTTTCATGGAACCAAAATTTAGGAAAAAATTAATTAACAAATGAAAAGTTTTAAAATTCCAACCCAATTTGATATACTTACCTAGCTCCCAAAATATCCTTCTTGGCAAGACCTATTCCAGCTATAACTTTTACCCTCACAATTCGCGAATTTTCCTAGAATACAAAAATTTATATTTTATTTTCATGCACTTGTAACTCAACCAAAGCACAAGTAATAAGGACATTAAATTAATGGGAAGAATCTTTTTCAAGATTAATTTGACTAAAAGCTGTATAGAACATGAAAACTAAATTACTTGTAGATGACTTGATTATATACAAAGAAAAGCAAAAAAACTAAGTCAAATTATCACCCTGAATAAGAATCTGCCATTTTTACAAGAAAATCTAAAGTGAGAGTACTAAAACTAATATGCATGTATAATTATTGCTATGTACATAACACAAAATCATAACTACTCATAAAAGGTAATAATTTTAAATTTCCCTTTCAATGGACTATAGAATACTATAATAGATTGATACTGAAATGTACCAAAATACTAAATATCTTGACTATCATAATGGTATTAAGGTGTCACATAAGAATGTCCTAGTTGAAGAGATTTATATTGAAATACTTAGGATTAAGTGACATAAAGTTTGCAACTTACTCTCAATTGGCTTAAAGTAATTGGTGAATGAGTCTGTCTGTGTATATGGAAATAAAGCTAAATTTTAAAAAATGTACCAAGTTGTAGATCTGGTTTGTAGATATACAAGTGTGCAGTATAATATTCTGTCTTACAGATTTAAAACTGTTCAAAATAATAAGGGTATGAAAACATTATAAAACAAAATACATATTTAAAAATTCACAAGTAAAAAAAACCTGCTAGACACAGAAATAAGAAATGTAAAAAATTCTATGGATAAGATTATAAAATAAATTTAAAAACATAAAAAAAGACATAAATGGAGAAATTCATTTGGTTATGGATAGAAATAGTTAATACTAAGTTGTGTATTTTCTTCAAAGAAATCCACAAATTAAACACAAATCCACCCACACTCTTAATTTGTTTTGGAATCTTAGCGAATAATTCTAAAATTCATAAAGACTAAAAATGAATAAAGAGGTTAACAACAATATTCAATCACTATCTTTTACTATCTACAAAAGCAACTTCTAGATAAAGTCTAAGAGCAAAAAAGAAAGCCTTAAAAAATTTCTAAGAGGGGCTGGGCTCCGTGGTAAAATGCTTGCCTAGCATGAATGAGGAATTGGGTTTGATCCTCAGTACCACATAAACACATAAAATAAAGGTAAAAAAATACAATAAAAATTCCTAAGAAATTTCAGGATATTTCTATGTCATTTAAATATGAAATAATTCAATTCACAAACTCTAGTGAGAAAAACTATTAGATTTCACAACATTAAATTCATATCCTTTTGCATAAGAAAAGATACATTAAGCAAAAAAAGAAAAATAAATAAGTGAAAACACTGAAAAATCGAGGGAACACACAGGAGAAATTAAATCTAAAATGTATCATTAAGACATATAATGGCTGGGCAAAGTGGCGACACCTGTAATCCTAGAGGCTTGGAAGGCTGAGGCAGGAGGACAGCAAGTTCAAAGCCAGCCTCAGCAAACTCCACTTTCAGATGTATTCTCTAAAGAAAATTTCATTCATATACACAAAGACAAAAGTACAAACTGTATTATGATAGAATTTTTGAAGCTCCTCTAATACAAAACACTGTAGCACAAAAAATAAAAACTAATTGATTTTATTCTGAAATTATTCCTTTGGCAAGTAGCAAAGCTTCTTCCTCTCTCAGGAGAGGTCAGAGTGGGACCTACATATCACATGTACTTTAACCTTCTTCCAATTCTATGGACTTACACTCATGCTACTTCCTAGGAGGTCTCACTACATATGATAATTGAAATATTCTATTAACTTCAAAACCTAGATGATAGATTAAGGTAATGCAAAGGAAAAAACCTTGACTAGAGATGCTAGATAAAATAATTTCCCCAAATTAAATTAAATATAAAGCTAATCTTACAA